>JADRCO010002482.1:0-13475 GCA_021464525.1 Rhizophagus sp. LPA8_4_AMF
CTAGGAGTAAATCATCAACAAATTCACGAAGAATTATTTTGATTTTATATGAAGTCAGTCTGCTCGTACCACCTACGGTAACCTGTTAATCTACACTGAGTATGTTGAAATGTAATAATTTATAAGTCAATATTAAATTCTTTAATTTCTGAGACTGATTTAATCTCTTTAGTATCCCGTAGGAGCTGATTTATTAATTATAGTCATTATTTAAAAATTTTTTAATAATTTATATATCATTTTCAATGACTAACATATAACTATTTATGAATAATTTTATAATACAAAATAAAATGGAATAATTTAATAAATCTATAAAATCTATAACTGGTATACAATAAAAAAATAAAATTCAAGGATTATTAAAATCGATATCAAGTTCAAATTCCTGAGTGACGTAATCTGTATTCAATTAAAAAATAAATGGTTATAACGTTAAGAGCACCAATAAATTATTTACCTTTATTATGAGGTTTATGAGATTGATTAAAATTTACATTAATATCAAATTCAATTTCGTTCGTAAGATATTCTAAAGAAACATATAAAAGTATAAATTTTGGTTAAAATTATACAATGAATTCGTTAATTAATAATAATTATTTACCATTAATTTTATTTTTACATAATTTTTCCTTTTTAATATATTGGCCTATAAAATTTTGATTTATTAGAAGTTTGTTTAGTTAATTACAAAATAAAACAATAAAATTTAATATTCACAATACCGTCATTATCTGTAATTAGGTCTTCAAACTTTCTTTTACCTTTTAAGAAATAATGATTATTAATAGTAACATTAATAAATAAAATTAAATAATTTATAACAATGGTAAATCTTAATATCATAAATTATTTACCAGTTCCTAAATTTATAGACAAACTTCTTGAGCTCCTTAAAGACATTGCAGAATTAATCATGGCACTTAATGGTCTGCTCTTATAAATAGCACCTAAGTGATTAGTTGGTACAGGTCCAATATCTGATGATTCTACAATTTTAGTTGGATTAATATTGTGTTCCTTCCGATACATCCCATTAATTCTACTATTTATATCATGAGCTGTTGGTCTTTTCTCCGGATCAGAATGCCAGCATTCTTTCATTAATTCAATATATCCTTCAGGTGCATTTGTGACGATTGGTGGTCGTAAACCATCAAAAATTTCGAGAATAAGATATGTATCATGATTTCGATCCCAAAAAGGTCTTCTACCTGTCATAAACTCCCACATAATCATTCCAAAACTATATATATCTGAAGCTTTTGTATATTTTTGTCCTTGAAAAATCTCTGGTGCCATATAAGGAATAATACCATAATTCTCATTATTATCTGTAGATTCAGTTGCAGATTTACTTATTCCCAGATCACCTACATTTGTTCCAAGTGTTTTATCAATAAAAATATTTCCACTATGTAAATCTCTGTGAATAATATCTGAATTATGGATACCTTTAAGTCCATATATTATGTTATTTAATTTAACCAACTTTGTATACCAACTAATATTATAAAAATCTTTACTTATGTAACGTATCAAATCACCTTCATTATAATATGGCATAATAATCATAATATCTTTGGTAATAGGACCTAGAGTAATTCCAAAATAATTGCTAATGCTACCATTGTCAACTTTCCTACCTGAATAAATCTGATAAAATACCTTGAGCTAAATAAAAAGATAATAATTTAACATCATCGTTATATTGAAGATTTAAAATACTTCATGTATTATACCTCATTTAGTTCCTTAGGTGTAATGTTTTTAGAATTGTGAAGTTTTTTGAGAACAACAGTACGATCACGTGAAGTATTCCAATTATTATTTATAATACCACTCCAATTGATTGGACCATCAACCCAAGTAGCTTTATAAATTTTACTAAATCCTCCTTCAGCAATAAATTCTATATTTTTGAATTGATCATAGGGAACAAACTCCATTTTTCCATTTTTTGATACATAATTAATTTGTGTATGTTTGATAAAATCATCAATAACCTTGTTTCCACTTGATTTAAAAGCTATTTTTGATTTGTAACACATGCGACAAATCTGATGACCTTCAAAAAATTTTCTTTTTTTATTACATTCATTACATTTTTTATTATATGTTTCTCTATTTTGTTTGGCAATGGTTTGCGTTGGTTGACATAAATGTACATTATCCGATAGTGAAAAGTCAATTTTATGTTTATAATTTGTTAATTGTTCCATCATATATTAATTTGTTTTGAAAAATTTAGATTATTTTTTGAGGCATTTAAGAATGTTGTCCAATTTATAAATTTATTTTCAGTAACAAATCTATATAAATTCTACAAATAATTCTTCGCGGAAGTTTCTAACCCAAAATGTTAATAACTAATTTAAAAATGTATCTTGGAAAATGAATTTTTGACAAGAATTCCTTCAAAGAATCTCTCATATTGTACTCTCATGTACAATATGTAGGACAAATATAATTTGGCGTATGTGCAAATGCAAGTTTGTAATTTCAACGAACAAAGAAAAAAGGGTTTCTCATTAGTTTTTCATAATAAAGTAAACAATATGAAATTTTTTTCATAGATAGGTATTGTTCATTTGAGTGACGCTACATGTTAAATATCAACTTTTTTAATCTACCTTATTAAGACAAAAAAACGGACTTTGAATTTAAACAAATAAGTACATTTTCCTGAATGTATGGCCTTACACAATACTTGTCACTTGTTTTAGTAGATCTCAGTTCTAAGAAAAATTCTACGGAGATTTAGAGATTATGTACTACGTGGATCCGGATATAAGAACTCCTTGCTTAATAATTTTTAAAATAAAAAATAAAAAAGCATGATGTAAACAAAAATAAAAATGTATAATTACCTCATAATTATCATTTGATCTTTTACAGTATGATATCGAACACTGAAAAGGGTAAAATCGAATAAGGAAAGTTTGTCCAAAAAGAAAATTGGAAGAAAGAAAGAAAGGAAGAAATTAAGGGTGTGAATGTCTATTCGATGAAATATCCCTTCGGCGAAATGATTTCGGCGAAATGTGCTTCGGTGAAATAGACATTGGCGAAAAGTCAGGGATACGATATTGACCGTACACGTTCGTTGAATTTAAACAAATAAGTATAATTTCCTGAATGTATGACCTTACACAATACTTGTCACTTGTCACTAGTAGATCACTTTTATATAGAATTCTTCATTCTTTTCTAGATGCAGTTCTAAAAAAATTCTACGGAGATTAAAAGATTATGTACTACGTTGATCCGGGTATAAGAACTCCTTGCTTAATAATTTTTAACATAAAAAATTAATAAGCATGATGTAAACAAAAATAAAAATGTTACATAATTACCTAATAATTATCATATTATTTTTTACAGTATAATCCATATTATGCACATTATGTACTGTAATTAATAATTTTTACCGGAAAATCGAAATCCATTAAAAACCCGTCGCACTGTTTAATAGTAAAAAAAAATTAAAAAAAATATTGGTCAAAGTATTACAGAAAAATATCGAACATTTGCGAGATGCAGCTTTCATAATAATTTCTAACTTCTGCACAAAAAAAATTTTTGTTTCAATTTTTCCTTGATAAAATTTAGATTCAACTTTTTTTTCGATTTCTATGGATAGTGACTAACGTTTCATTAATCACTATTAGGAATTTTATTCTCTTTTTGAGATGACGCAACTTTAAATGAGTTCTAACGAAAGGGAAGTCCCAGTTTTCATGACTAAATTTGGCTTCTTTCTTTTGATTTCAATAAATAAGATAATTTTTGCGGGTAGCAAGTGATTTTTTTTTATATATTATGCTTAGAAGATTACAATTACCTTTAAACTTTAATGTGGCGTTTTTGGCCGATGTTCCTAATTTTAACCATATTAAAAAGAGTGTTAAATTGAATAAAAATATAATGGTTAATCTGATTTTTTGGATATAAGATTTATACACTAATTATGAGTTTCAAGAAAAATTTATTTTGGAAACTCGTTTGATAAATGAAGCTAAAATTTTGGATCATTCAGCCTGCATTATTTCAATCAAATAGAATTGTAAATTCTCAGTGATATATCTCTTTAAAGTCATCTTTCCACCATAAATATATTTAAAAATAAAAAAATTATAATTTCAACCTTTTAAACTAAAGGTTATACACAAAGTTTCCAGTTAATTATGTTTAAATTCCATCTATGTAACGGTTATTACTAAGTATAATATTACCAAATATAATAATTTGGTATAAATTTATTTTCAATTCATTTATAGGTTTGTTAATATCAGTGTTCATATAACAGATTTTATTAAAAGAAAAGTTCGCCATAAAGACTATAAAAGGTCTATTCAAGACTTCGATGATGACAAATACATCAAATATAACGCTAATAAACAAAATACATAACTTATAAGTTAAAATCGTCTCATGTAATAATATTTATAACAGTAATATGTGTTATCAGTATATATGATTCTAAATGTAATTATAATTATATAATTAATAGATGGCAGAATACACGTATGTTAAAATCAATTTTTCTTTTCGTTAAAGAAAAATGATAAAATACTAGATTTAATCATTATAATGAATGAATTTCGGTAAAAGAAAAATTATTTGTTTAACAATGAGAATATTGAAATACGGTAAATTAGTAAATTACGATAATTGAACTTGTTTAATCGCCAATTTTAAATGTAATTTTAGGTACAGTAATCTATTTATAACGGTATACAAAGTATTATGATAAGCATTACACGAATAAGACGATAGTACATTTAACAATATTCTTGAAATAAAAAATTTGAAATAAACTAATTTGCAATAATCAGTAAAAAGATATTAGTTAATATTCAAACGATTGATTATCTCAAAAAAATAAAATAATAATAAATAAATAAAATCTACGATATCAGTTTTCTCTATCATCATTTCATTTATTTAAACGTTCAAAATCCATCATGCATTTACCTTAATTGATTGATGTTTATACGTGATTCCTTTGTAAGTATTCTGAAAGTCAGACTTTTTGTTCTTAATTTATATAGTTGAAGCATATGATGTTAGATGTTTATTTTATAGAAATTACACACCCGAAATCTGGTTTTCTTTTAAATTATTTATGCTAAAAAAATTGTAAAATAACCTTGCATTTTTCTTTCAAAATAAATTCGATTTTAAATTTTTAAATATACTTCTTTATATTGGTTATTGATTATTAGAAAAATATTTAATGGAAACTGGTTTAATTTTTAAATAGGAAACCAATAGAAATTTTCTAAACATAAATTGCGTGTAAAAATTTTATATTTATATAATAATGAAATTTTATATCGAGAACTCGTAAGTTTATAGTTACTATATTATTTTATAATTATTTTGATATAATATGTATTAATTATTTTCTTTTGTTTTCTTTAATATTCTAATACATCAATAATACAAGGGACGCTGAAGTGTGTGACGTAATTTCTTATATGGTTCCTAAGATATTTGATTTAAACTCCACAGAATTAAAAAATTCTGAAATATTTAGTTTTCTAACAATTAATAAGCTATTTATGAGTTTATCACCTTTCAAATTAAACAAGAAGCGATCATAATTTAATTAACTTATTAAACATTCTAAGTAGTATAAGAGAAAAGCCTAATCCAAACAGTAATACTAAACTTAGCAATCTTTACAATAAATTACATATTTTGATTCGATTATTCTTTTACTGAAAATTATTTATTTGGATTGACATGAACCCAAATGAAAAACCAAGTGATTTCAGCAAAAAGTCACAGTATTGTTCCTGAAATTAATAATAATCCTCTAGTAAGAATTAGAATTTGATAGTTAGATTATTAGATTATTTCATATTTTAAATACATTTTATTATTTTATTTTCGTTTCTTTTGACGTAATTAATTAAATCAACAAAAAATATACAAAATATAATTAAAAATAAGAGATTGTTTCAAAAGGTTATGATTCATTTGCTACAATAACTATTTAATATTGATAAATGCTCGTTCGTTACACATGCATTTCCTTAAAAAAAAATTTGAATTTGTATGAAATTAAGCATCAAATAATTTAAATACTTCATATTCTTCTACAGAGAATACACAATCAGTATTCCTGATTGCTTTTTCATAACAAAATTTCAAACAATAACTATGATTATAAAAATTATTTCCCCATAAAGTAAGATCTCCACCAAATGATGGTCCACGATGAGGATTATTATATATGGCATTAACCTTTCCACCTTTTGCACGGCTTAGGATATAACTATTTTTCTTAAATGAGAATATAAAACAATCTTTATTATACACATTACTATAATCAGATTTCCACCCGATCGGATTATATCCTCCAAGAACTTCGTTACTGTCTTTGACTTTAATAATTGTTACAGTGTGAGCTTGATTATCACAGATCTCATGGAACTTACTATGTGCAAAACCATCACGAGATCCACGAAGAATTAATTCAAATCTGTATGAAGAAGTCAGCTTATTTGTAATATCTAATCTACCAACCCATCTTGAGATCAATTCAGCATGTTGTGATGTAATTATTCTTGAATCAATATTTAATGACTTAATTTCTTTAATCATTTGAGCCTCTGGTCTAATCTCTCTAGTTTCCTTTGGGGTTGATTTGTCATTTGGTTTATAATTAGTATTTAAAAAATGTTTTAATAAATTTATATATAATTCTTTAGGTAGAATTTCTCTATAAGGGAATACATGATATAAAAATTCCTTGGAAGAAAAATTATAATACTTAATATAAGGGATACATTGTTGTAACGTATTCTTTAATAAATTAAACTCATTTTTTGAAAAGCTTGTGGAATCAGAGGATAATTCCGGATTTTGATCGAGTCCCCATTTAACCACATATTTCCATAATTGAATTCCACTTATTTTAAGATTATCATTTTTGATAAGTGAGATCAAAAACTTTTCTGGAATTGAAGAAAATTTAGGTGAATTAAATATCATATCTGGTTTCTTAGATATAAGATTGGTACAATAATTTTGAAGTTCTAAGAATGAATCATTTTCAAAACTTGTTTGATATATGAGATTAAAATTTTGTTCCATCCAATTTGATTTGGTTTTAATTAAAGAAGATTGTAAATGATTGACTAATTCTTGAAGATTGAGTTCGTTGGCAGCAACTAATGTTTTAATAATAATTGAAACATCATATTCCCCTGTTAAAGTAATCTTTCCTCCATAAATATACCTAAAATTTGTAATAAAAAAAATTATATTTAAAAAATTACCATCATTTAATTTACGTTTATTAATTTTTTTTCTCTTACCTTAGGATTATTTGAAAAATTTCAGGTAAAATATTTGGTAATTTAATATGTACCAAAGTTCCATCAATTTTTTTTTTATTTGTTGATAAAATTCTTCGTAAATAAGGAGAACGATAATTTAATATAACCATATGTGCACGAAATATTTTTACGTTAGGGTCATTACCAACTTCAATAGTAATATCATAATATTCGTCGTCATCTAAAATTTCAAGTAAATTTTGTGATAATTTTGGTAAAAATTTATTATCATCCATTTAAACTTTATAACTGGTCTAATACAAAAAAAAAAATTTGAGAAAGTAAAATTTTTTTTTTATCAGGTGATGTTGAATTAATCCTAATTTGTAAGGTTAAAATGATATTCGTGATGTGATGCCTCAGCCACAAATTTTGCAGATCATCATAATTACCGGTGACTTTGATCATTATCTGTAAAAGTTATTATTCACATCCTTAAAAATAATAAATCAACATAATTTAACAGAAAACGCGCAAAGCTTCCAACGGAACGGATTTAATTTTATTTTAATATAAAAGCAGATTTTTAAGATTTAGAATTTATTAAAATATGTATTATTTAAATTTAGTTATTGGCCTTTTTTACTTAAAATAAATGCTTTTATTTTATGATCGCAAGGTGTTAGTATAAAATTTGAATAATTGTGGGTAATTAATTATTTCCTTTTTTTTTTTTGACTTCTTAATATTGTTAACATTATGTTTTACTTGTTTCAAACCAATTCTTATAGTGATATCCTATATTCTCATTTTTTTTTTCTGGAAAGTAAACCCTCGAAATAAGAATTATAAGTTCGTATGTAAATAAAAAGTTATATTTGGGTACAGCCAAGAAGACAAAGTACAAATTATTCTATCTTTTTAAATAATATATTTTATGAAAACGATTCATTAAACGAGAGCAAAAAAATCATAAAATATATTCGTTTTGTTAACATAAGAGTTGTATAGTCAAAATTTCAGCAAAATGAACGTGATTTTACAACGAATTAACTAGTAATTTTTTCTTAAAATGTATATCTCGCTCTAAATATAGATAATGCAGTAACGCCTGACCAAATTGAACTTCTTGTTACATATCATTCACTGTACTTTTATATACTATACATTTAGGTATACAGATTTTAATCACTATATCATTTATTTATCTATGACTATATCAATAATTTCAACATTTCATAATATAAAATAAGTAAAATAATTTCGAAAAAAAAATGTAAATAAATCTATATCCAATATTCAGTAAAAAATAAAATTCAAGGATTATTAAAATCAATATCAAATTCAAATTCCAGAGTGACGTAATCTATATTTAATTGAAAAATAAATAGTTATAACGTATAAAGGCATTACAGAGAAGCATCAAAATTATTTACCTTCATTATGAAGTTTATGAGGTTGGTTAAAATTCATGTTAATATCAAATTCAATTTCGTTCGAAAATTTAAAAATATAGATTTTAATTAAATTATAAAATATTTATATGATAAAATAAAACTCCGTTAATTAATAATTACTTACCATTAATTTCATTTAATCTTTCCCTTTTAATACATTGACCTATAAAGTTTTATTTATTAGAATGTTTATTAGTTAATTATAAATGAAACAATAAAATTTAATATTCATAATACCATTATCGTCATTATCTGTAACTAGATCTTTAAACTTTCTTTTACCTTTGAAAGAAATAATGATTATTAATAATAACATAAATGAACAAAATTAAATAATTTATAATAAAGGTAAATCTTAATATCATAAATAGTTTACCGGCTCCTAAATTTGTAGACAGACTTCTTGAACTTCTTAAAGACATTGCAGAATGAATCATTTTACTTAAAGATCTACTCTTATAAATGGCACCTGGATTATTTGTTGTTACAGATCCAATATCTGATGATTCTACAATTTTGGTTAGATTATTATTGCGACTGGATTCTTCCTTCCAACACATCCCAATAATTCTACTATATATATCATTAGCTGTTAGTCTTTTCTCCGGATCAGAATGCCAGCATTCTTTCATTAATTCAATATATCTTTCAGGTGCATTTGTGACGGTTGGTGGTCGTAAACCATCACATATATCAATAATAAGATATGTATCATGATTTCGATCCCAAAAAGGTCTTCTACCTGTCATAAACTCCCACATAATCATTCCAAAACTATATATATCTGAAGCTTTTGTATATTTTTGTCCTTGAAAAATCTCTGGTGCCATATAAGGAATAATACCATATTTCTCATTATTATTATCTGTAGATTCAGTTGCAGATTTACTTATTCCTAAATCACCTATATATGGTCCACTTTCATTAAAAAAGATATTTCCACTATGTAAATCTCTGTGAATAATTCCTAATTTATGTATATCATTAAGTCCACGTATTATATCGTACAATTTACTCAACTTTGTATCCCAACTAATATTATAAAAATCATCACTTATGTAACGTTTCAAATCACCTAAGTCATAATATGGCATAATAATCATAATATCTTTGGTAATAGGTTCTTGAGTAATTCCAAAATAGCGAATAACGTCAATAACAGAAACTTTTAGGGCTGATTTACCTGTATTAATCTGATAAAATACCTTGAGCTAAATAAAAAGTCATTAATATATCATCATTGTTATATTGAAGATTTAAGATATTACATGTACCATATGTACCTCATTCAGTTCGTTGGATGTAATGTTTTTTAGAATTGTTAAGTTTTTTGAGAACAACAGTGTAATTATTCTTACGGGAAATATTCCAACCATCGAATTTATTCTCATTCCAATTATTGATTGGACCATCAACCCAAGTAGCTTTATAAATTTTACTAAATCCTCCTTCAGCAATAAATTCTATATTTTTGAATTGATCATAGGGAACAAACTCCATTTTTCCATTTTTTGATACATAATTAATTTGTGTATGTTTGATAAAATCATCAATAACCTTGTTTCCACTTGATTTAAAAGCTATTTTTGATCTGTAACACATGCGACAAATCTGATGACCAGCAAATGGTTTTCTTTTTTTACATTCATTACATTTCTTATTTTTATATATATATTTTTTGTTAACTATGGCTTGTTCTTTCTGACTTAAAGACATGTTGTCTAATAATAAAGATTCAATCTTACGTTTATAATTTGTTAATTTATTTTTTTCGAAAAAAAAAATTATCGAAAAAATTAGAAACATTGTTCTATTTATAAATATATTTCGAGTAATAATACTAAAACTATATCAAACATGCAGGCAATGCAGGACAGATGTAATGTGGCGTGGTACAGTTTGTAATTCCGACAAATAAAAATCTTTTTTTTTTGTGAAACAATTATTGCTCATTTGAAGGCGTTGCATGTGAAATAATTTTTATTCAGCCGATTTTCTTTTATCTTAACAAAGTAACTTAAAAATTATTTGGTAATTAACGTATGACTTTACGCATGCTTAAGTAATTTAAGTAATAAAGTGAAATTAATTGTTATTGTTTTTATAATGAAACTTATAGCATGTGATTTCTTCTAACAATTGTAGATCTCTTCTACAGTATATGGAAATTCATTTTTTTCCAATGATACAATGGAGTTCGGATAAAAAACTCCTTGTTAGATAGAAAAGTATGTAAGAATATGATTACATTGCCCAATAACCATTGTTTATGTAATTACATTTGGATAAAAATTAACTTTTTTTAAAAAAAAAAAAATTTTGTACAAACCAACCTTTAATATAACGTAAAAACTTTTGATCGAGCGTTTTTCCAATGGGTAACTTGTTATTCATGCGGTCAACCAGGACATACGTAATTAAAGATGAGGCGCAGAGATTATAATTATTATGTTAATATATTCTGCGTACAAAAAAGCTATTTTATTATTATCCTTTTTTTTTTTATTAAACCAGGTTTAACTCTCCTTGTCATTATTAAGAGGACGTAACTTTGTCTCTTTGAGTGACTTTATTTATAATGATTGTAATGAAACCATAAATTTATTTGCACGGTATAAAAAATATGTTTCTTATATTATATAGATTGAATATAAACCATTTAATTTTTTTTATCAATTATTATTCTCGAAAATACCTAATTATTTCTATAACATTTTATTATCAATAAAAAAAGTGCTAATAATGATTCTTTCTAAACCAGAAATTTTTTAAAAAAAACTTTGATAAGAATTCAATAATAAATGTTTTTGTTGTTAAAAAAAAAAAAATTACGTATTATCGCTCTTCCTTGAATTTTTATTAATTAATTAAAAAAATGAAAAATTATGACAAACTCAAAGTTTACGAAAAAAAAAATATATATATTTTCAAAATTTAAGAAAAAAATTTTTAAATAAAATGTTTCATTTGCTATTATTAATAAATGTATTAATAATCTTTAACATACATTTTTATTTTATTTCGTGTATAAAATTGAATAAATTGATGATTAAAAATTTCTAGTTATCTCTAGATATATATAATTACAATTCCTTTTTTGATTATATAAAAAACTGGATGTAGTAAAATTTTTTATTCATTTATTAATAAATTTTGAAAAAAATATATATTTTTTTTTATGGATTTCAAAATATTACAAAATTACTGAATTAAATCACTAAATTTTTCTTCAATTATAATAGACTTTTAATTTCAATTATTAAAAATAAAAATTTTCAAATTAAAAAGTCATAAACGTTCTTAAAATAGGAATTTTCTCAAAATAATCTAAAATGTCTTTCTAATTCATTTATTAGATTATAAAATTATTCGACTTCGAAAGGATCTAAAGAATCTATAAATAAACTACTAAACTAAAAAATTTACTCATTGTCATTTATTGCTTAATCTTTTAGAATTTAATATCGCCGTATTTGATTAAACTTTTATTAAATTTACGCCATACAATGCAATGTTGCACATATTGTGATTGTCTTCTGCGCATTAATATCGAAACTTCTTTTGAAAATAAATTCTAGTCATTTTAAGTATTAAAATAATCAAATTTGATAAAATAATGTAGTATCCATTTTAGGTTAGTTGCTTTAAACATTAGAAATTTCTATTACGTAGAACAATTTTTTACAAGAAAGTATATATATTGGGCAGTTTCTTTCGAATATTTCAAAAAATAAATAAAACAATAAATAATTATGAATCAATTAACAAATTATAAACATAAAATTGACTTTTTGCTATCGGATAATATGCATTTATGTCAACCAACACAAACCATGGTTAAACAAAATAGAAAAACAAATAAAAAATGTAATGAATGTAATAAAAGAGAACCATTTGCTGGTCATCAGATTTGTCGCATGTGTTACAAATCAAAAATAGTTTTTAAATCAAGTGGAAACAAGATTATTGATGATTTTATCAAATATACACAAATTAATCTTGATAAAGCGAGAGGGAAAATGGAGTTTGTTACCTATGATCAATTCAAAAATATAAAATTTATTGCTGAAGGAGGATTTAGTAAAATTTATAAAGCTACTTGGGTTGATGGTCCAATCAATAATTGGGATGAGAATAAATTCGATGGTTGGAATGTTTCTCGTGATAATAATTATACTGTTGTTCTCAAAAAACTTCACAATTCTAAGAACGTTACATCCAAGGAACTGAATGAGGTATAGTACATATAATATTTTAAATCTTCAATATAACGATAATGATATATTAATGACTTTTTTTATTTAGCTCAAGGTATTTTATCAAATTAATACAGGTAAAAAAGCCTTAAAAGTTAATGTTACTGACATTATTCAATATTTTGGAATTACTCAAGATCCTATTACCAAAGATATTATGATTATTATGCCATATTATGATTTGGGTGATTTGATACGTTACATAAATAATGATTTTTATAATATTAGTTGGGATACAAAGTTGAATGAATTGGAAGAAATAATACGTGGACTTAATGATATACATAAATTAGGAATTATTCACAGAGATTTACATAGTGGAAATATCTTTTTTAATGAAAGTGGACCATATATAGGTGATTTAGGAATAAGTAAATCTGCAACTGAATCTACAGATAATAATAATGAGAAATATGGTATTATTCCTTATATGGCACCAGAGATTTTTCAAGGACAAAAATATACAA
>JADRCO010002483.1:0-13472 GCA_021464525.1 Rhizophagus sp. LPA8_4_AMF
AAAAAAAAAAAAAATAAAAATGTGCTGCGGAAAAAAAAAAAAAAAAAAAAAATTAATAGAAATTTCATTACGCAACTATTTAATAAAATGTTATAATTGTTCGTTAGAAGTGTTAGTACAAAATTCCTAAGTTTCTAAAGGAAAGTTTTAAACATAAAAGAAATCGGACATAATATTACTTTATAATGATGCTGGAGATTTAATTTTTTTATATGTCAAAAAAACCTTTCTTTATTACTGTAATCAAATTATTACATCCATACGAAATACCAATATTTTCATTACGGTATTATTACTTTCGTCATCATTAATTCTCCTGTTACCCAAGGTAACATTACCTTTTACTACCAGAAATTTTATTTTTAAATTTACCGTATTTATTATTACCATCAGTATTTTTAATTTTATCACCAGTATTCTGGTTTTTAATTTTCTCAGACTACAAAAACAATTTTTTTTTTTTGACAATTAATTACACTACAGTATATCAACACAATAAACTTGCAAAATATAAAATTACCTGTCGAGTAACTTTTGAGAAAAGTTTCTCATCATCGTTATCATTATCTAATTTGCGTTTTAAATTATTAATCTAAAATTGAAAATATGAATTTAAATTTACATTAAGTTGAGGATACATTATTCTGCAATAAATATTCACCTTAAGTTTCTCGAATAAGTTTGAAAAATTGGAATCAATTTTTTTTTTCAAGACTTTTATAGTTATTTTGCATTTAGTCTTTAAATCCTTTCAATTCATCTCCAAGACTTTCATAGTTATTTTGCGTTTGGTTTTTAAATTCTTTAAATTCATTTCCAAGACTTGCATAGTTATTTTGCGTTTGGTCTTTAAATTCTTTCAATTCGTTCCTAAGTATATTGAGGTTTTCATCAGTTCAACTTTTCAATTCCTCCTCAAGATAGTTAAAATTCTTCTCGTTTTGACTTTTCAATTCCTCTCTAAGATTGTTAAAATTTTTCTCGTTTTGACTTTTCAATTCATTCTCAAAAATTTTAAAATTCTGATACATTACATCTTTGAATTTAATTAAATTTTTATCTATATCCATATATTTATTCAGCAATTCTGTATCATTCTTAACTACTGGAGTAGGTGAATTTATTTAATGATTTAATGTGTCAATGGTTTCATAAGTAACACTTCTACTTGGTGTAGTCAGACTTAAAATTTCATTGTCGATAACACTAACAATTTGTGGACTTCTATCACTTAAATAGTTTTTAATTTTGTTCAATGCTATTTTATTTAACTTTCCAAAGGTGTATAACTTTTTCAATATGTTTATAAATTCTAGATTATCCATGTATCATAAAATGAGTCTACACAATATATCTTCATTAATAGAAACTACATTTCTGCAACTATTGATGTGATTTCTGAGTGATTTAAGAACATTTTGTTTAAAAAATTGACACTGACTATTATTATTTTTACAACCCCAAAATAATTTACTCCCATTGTTTGAAACAAAAATATTGCATAATTTTCAACAATTGGTACATCTTACTTCCAAGTAATCACATTTATCTTTATCACAAGTTAAGTATTCATAAGTGTATTTTGTTATTGATCTGAGTGTTGTTTTAAAGCATATTTCATTACAAAAACAATAAGGATATTCTTTATTACAAGTACTAAGTCAAGTTTTTAAACGCAGATGAAGCCTATCTCTCATAATTTTATGAAATTCCTCACAATTTGAACAAGACATATTGAAATTAAGACCGGACGAATCAAGAGACGATTGTTGTTGTCCAAAAAATTGTTCTTAATTTTCTGGGTATCCTCCATATTCCGTTGTTTCTTTATGCATTTTGCTTGATAAAGGTTTTGATGCAAAAGTTATAAACTTTTGACAAAAAAAATTGCAGATTAATACTTAAATACTTTAATTTCGCCCATTTAATTTATAGTTACATGAACTTTGTCAGATGGCAAATGTAGGCACAGTAATAAACACATTGACAAAAGTAGTAATTATGTTGATCTTATACTTTCTCGACAGGTTACATCCAGTTATTAACGCTTTGAATCTCAACACTATATCATGTCAGGTTAAATTTTCAAATTATAGAATTTAAATATACCGATACTGCAAGATAATAATATAAATCAAGATATTTATTTGCGTAGAAATTTGCGACTTCTAATATTTGTTAAACTAACAAGATTACATACAATTAATTCGAACAAGTTCAATAAATATGGTTATTAGATCTTAAATCAAAAAATAAATCCCGTTTAAGCAATTTATGCTATAAACATTTTGATTTTCCAAAATAACGAATTAAACATTCTTGTACTTATTAAATAAAAAAAATGTTATTGATTCAAAGTAAATCTATTTCTATTTAAAATTTCTCAAACAAGGGATTAGTGGTGAATTGTTCACTAATAGGTTTGGAAGGATTTCTAGTATATTTTAAAACTTCTGTAATAATTTCGCTCAATGTTTTTCTATATTATCGATAAAACTCTTTTCAAATAATTTCAGAGAATCAGATTGATAATTATAAGTCTTGTAATTTCTATTTCTATCTACTACTAATTTATTTCCTTAACAAAATTTTCAAATAACTCATCATTTTTGATCTTAAATAATTTAGTAGCGTTAACGTTTTTTGCACAAAAAATTTGAATAAGAGGCTTTGGAAAATCCTTGTATACCAAATAAGTTCTTTTAGATTTAATATAAAAACTTCTTGCTTTTTTACAATCATAAGCAATCTTGTTACCCAAATCACCATTTTTAATTGTAAATAAATTTGCAATTCCAGTTCCTTTTATCAATCCAGTAACTACATTGTTAGGGTGAATCCCAGAGATTTCTTGATCAATTGTATTTAATATTATATTTAAAAATAGCCCAATTCTATAATAATACAGTAATTCAATACCATTTTTCATAAAGCATTTTAGAGTAAAACTTTGTTCGATAAGAGATTTTAACGATTTAAGCTCCTGTTGTAATTCTAAAAATGATTCATCAGGTGAAATCTTGAACTTTTCAATAACCTAAATGAAAGGGAAAAAGAATGTTAATCTTCGATACTAAAATAATTAAAATTTACATTACTGTAAACATACCGTTGATAGCAATTCACCGAGAGCAATTACTTCTTTCTTTAAATTGTCATCGGTTTCTCTGTCTTGCTTAATAAAACTCATCTTTGCAGCACTAATAAAAAAAAAGGAGCACAAGATGATCATTTTATGTGGTTTAAAAATGCATGATGATCAATTAAATTACTTAATGAGGATTCTCTAAAAGTAAATGATCTAATGGTAGCCCTTCATGGGGCTTCCCTCTGATCATTTACTTATTAAGTAAATGTTAACTATTTTTGTAAAATAAAGAAATTATATAAAAGTAAATGATTTAATAGTAGCTCTTCGTGAGGCTTCCCTCTGATCATTTACTTATTTGAAAGGTTTTTAATACAAGAAATTATATAAAAGTATGGCATTCACGAGGAACTTAATTTTTTTTTTTGAATAAAAAATTATATAATTAGAGCTTTGGCATTATCACAATTCAAATAAAAATAAAAATAAAAAAATGGATGATCCGTATTTTTTGGAAAATTTCGAATTTACCAATCAACAAATGTCATTATTATATGGTGTTAAGAAAATAATTACTGATTATAATAAACGTGCTAATTGTGATAGGAACAGGATCATGTGTATTATGATATCTGATACTGAAATAACAATTCAAAAAAAAATGGACTATTAAATATAATTAAATTTAAAAATATTAAAAAAGTAAAAAAGGAGTAAACGTAAAAATATATATAATTTCATCAACCCTATTATAGAATGCAAGGAAGACCCTACTTTTGGATGCGATGAAATTAATAAAGAAAGCAATGAAGAAAGAGTTGAAGAAAGCGTTGAATTCAATGAAATTATTGAAGAAAGTGAAATCGATTACATGGAAGATAGCAATAAAGAAAGAGTTGAAGAAAGCGTTAAATTTGATGAAATTATTGAAGAAAGCGATAAAGAAAGCGATGTCATTAAAAATAGTGTAAACCCTATTTTTGAATGCGATGAAACTCGCAGGAAGATAATGTAGAAGTAATCAATGAACTTATTATAGAATGTGATGAAAATAATGAAAAAATGATAAAAATAACAAACAAACTGAAAAGAGAAAGCGTCGAAGTGATGTAGTTGATGAAACTGATAATGAAGGGATCAATAAATTTTATAAATACAGCTGTAAGAATCGCAGTAAGGAAATTGTGAAAGAAAATACTATTAATAGAGAACAAAATATTATACAAGAAATTGATAATGTTCAAAAAGAGTTTGCAGCAGAGAATCAAGCTGAGGTAGAGGAACCAGGTGTTCAAGCTATTACTGTCGTTGATAATATTGATAATATTGGGAAATTTACTAAAAATAGAGAGAATCACAACAATGGAATTGAGAAACAAAATATTATACAAGAAATGGAATGTGATTTGGATACCAAACATACTATTAATAGAGAACAAAATATTACACAAGAAATCGATAACGATAATGTTCAAAAAGAGTTTGCAGCAAAGAATCAAGCCAGGGTAGAGGAACCAGGTGTTCAAGCTATTACGGTCGTTGATAATATTGATAATATTGGAAAATTTACTAAAAATAGAGAGAATCACAACAATGAAATTGAGGAACAAAATATTACACAAGAAATGGAATGTGATTTGGATACCGAACATACTATTAATAGAGAACAAAATATTACACAAGAAATTGATAATGATAATGTTCAAAAAGAGTTTGCAGTAGAGAATTAAGCTGGGGTAGAGGAACCAGGTGTTCAAGCTATTACAGTCATTAATAATATTGATAATATTGGGAAATTTACTAAAAATAGAGAGAATCACAACAATGAAATTGAGGAACAAAATATTACACAAGAAATGGAATGTGATTTGGATATCGAACATACTATTAATAGAGAACAAAATATTACACAAGAAATTGATAACGATAATGTTCAAAAAGAGTTTGCAGCAGAGAATCAAGCTGCGGTAGAGGAACAAGGTGTTCAAGCTATTACGGTCATTGATAATATTGATAATATTGGGGAATTTACTAAAATAGAGAGAATCACAACAAGGAAATTGAGGAACAAAATATTACACAAGAAATTGATAATGTTCAAAAAGAGTTTGCAGTAGAGAATCAAGCCGGGGTGGAGGAACCAGGTGTTCAAGCTATTACGGTCGTTGATAATATTGATAATATTGGGGAATTTACTAAAAATAGAGAGAATCACAACAATGAAATTGAGGAACAAAATATTACACAAGAAATGGAATGTGATTTGGATTCCAAACATACTATTAATAGAGAACAAAATATTACACAAGAAATCGATAACGATAATGTTCAAAAAGAGTTTGCAGCAGAGAATCAAGCCGCGGTAGAGGAACAAGGTGTTCAAGCTATTACGGTCGTTGATAATATTGATAATATTGGGGAATTTACTAAAATAGAGAGAATCACAATAAGGAAATTGAGGAACAAAATATTACACAAGAAATGGAATGTGATATGGGCTATGTTCAAAATACTAAGCATATTATTAATAGAGAGTATTACATCACTGAACAAAATATTACACAAGATGTTCAAGCTATTACGGTTGCTAATATGTATAATAGGCTTGTAATTAATAGAGAGTATCAAATACAACCACAAATTGAAGGAATTGAAAATTTTTATACAAGAATGGGGATTTATAATGATTTTTTTTATATACCGACACCTTCAGTTTATGATACTATAAATAGTTTATCATCTTTAGATATTTTGTCAAATTCATTCTTGCCAAATTGTAGTTTTGATAGTACAGAATCTAATTTACCAGTTACTTTTGATGTTACCAAATGCAATTTACCAGTTACATCCAATGGTATTGAATTGAATTTACCAGTTACTTCTGATGGTACTAAATCCAATTTTCCAGTTACTTTCGTCCCTTCTAATTCAGATATTGAATTTTTCAAAAAGAAAATCTTATCTTTAGAGGATTTTGATTATTGAAATAACGAAAACATTACTTTTAAAGAAGAAGTTGATTTTTAAAACGTTATTGAAAACACTGTTATTTGTGAAATTAAAGCAGAAATTCTAAATTGTAAATTGTTGATTTACTATTATAGAATTGGAGAATTTTTAGATAAAGTATCGAATGAGTTAAAAGAATTTTTTCACCATTTGATAATTGTAATATAGTTTCTGGATTGATAAAAGGGACTGGAATTGCCAGTTCATTTAATAATGTTTATAAAAAGTTTGGTAATAAGAAAAGTAAGAAAGCTAGAAAATATTTTTATAAATCTACGAGAGTTTATCAAGTTTATAAATTATTTCCAAAACCTATTGCTCAAATGTATCGTGATGAAAATATTACGCCAAATAAGTTCTTAAAATTTGGAGGGAAAGATTGGACTAATAAAGAATTTGAAAAGTTTGTTAATGAAATAGAAGTGGAATTAACTAATAATATTGGAAAGTATGAATCAGCAGAAGGTAATACAAATGAATATAGAAATGATTTGCAAGTATCAGATGATGTCTTACAAAATGTGAAAAAATTCACTTTGAATCTATCACTTAGTATAAATGAAATGTAAACTCGCAATACTATACTTTATTTTAGCATTAAAATATACTTGTATTTCTTTTATTTTGAATAAAAAAAAAATTTTTTTTACAGAGTCTGTAAATGGATAGAACAACTCGAATTTACTTAAGACGAATATTCTCAGCATTTGAGTATTGGTCGTGATTCTTCATGACTATAAACAAAAAAAAGATAAAAATACACAACCATGGTCGTGATTCTTTAGATGATTCAAAAATAAAGCTAAACTACTAACACTGAACATTCCAAATGGGAATACAAAAAATTCTACAGACAATGAATAAAAAATAAAAATAAAACTAGACCAAACGCGGCCCATTTTCAACCTATTTTATAAACTTATTGTACTTTATTTTTTATTGATCTTTATTCTTGTGAAAAAGTATGTAGCATGGGTCATTATAGTGATTTTAATAAATTTATTAATTAGTATTTTATCCTATCCACTAGTGACACAATGATCTTTATGGGATTAGAAGATCGATCGTATTTTAAATATATCACAAAAGTCCCAAAATACAAAATTTAGCCTAAATTATTGGCCCATTTAATAATGCCTTAAAGACTGTACCAGTGAAAATTTCCATATATAGTAATTTTTAAAGATCACAAAAAAGCATCATCCCTAATTGAGGATTGGCAATTGTGCTAACTTATCACTTGACCGTCATCACTATTTTAGATTGAATATTTTTAGAATCGATCCAACACTGTCCTAAACGACCCTCTCAGTTGTCTGTTAGTTAAAGCCTTGAGTCCTTTGGGTGGGCACAGATAACTAACTCGGTTGTCTGAAGTTAAAGTTGTGACACCAGATTTTCAGGAGACAATTAAATGAAATGTTCATTTGCGTAAGATCATGTTCAAACCTAAGATCATGTTCAAACCTGAGATCAGTGGAAATATGATAAATAGCGGAACTATCAATTGAGGGACTTTAAAAATGTGATACCTAAGGAAACTTTTACGAAAAACGTACGAAGTCAAAAAAATCGTCTAATATATTTTCGCAAAATATGGATAATTCAACTAAGAAATGACAGATATTAAGAAGTGGATAACGAGAAAGACAAGATACGTTTTCATATTGAAGCGAATTATTCAGTTATCACGACGTTCTGCTATTCATAGTAATTAAAGTCTGAATAATTGTTAATTTGTGATTCTTTTTATGTCGCTGAAACACAAACTCGAATTACAGATTACGTGCCAAGGTATTATAAAATAATTCTTTTTCTTCAATTTTTTTCTTAGGTTCATAGTTTCACTTCTATTAATTATTACAAGTGATGATGATGACCAGAATCAAACACCATTGCTGACATCTTCATATCAAGTGTTTTGATGAATCTTACGTGACAATGAAGAAGAATATTCTATTGTCTTAGAAAATATCAGCTGCATTCATGGATCATTTATTTGAATGAACAGGAAACAGAGGTACGGTTTATAGGTGAAGAATGGAGATAAATATGCCGTGAAATGCGGGGAATGACGAAGCTTTTGTTAATTTAATGATTCGATTTGCAGATGTTTAAAGATGGATTCATTATTAAATTGATCCATATTTATATAGGATATTGCCAACTTCAGGTTAAAACTACGAGTGAGCAAAGACGCATCTTAGATTTCAAAATAAGGTAGCCTTATGACCGAGTCAAACACGATGATGCCGAATGGGTAGAGGTAGTAATGCTAAAGTAAGAATATTTCTTATTTGTAGTGCTCTATTAAATAAATGCATCTCTTCTATTACTAAACAAGTGATACAGATTACAAAGATCCTAATGGAACTCTACATAAGTTACATTTTAAGTCTTGGTACAATAATAATGTACGGTCATTAATCTTTGATCATTCAATTTTTTATTTGGCAGGAGCGAATTAATCTTACACACTTTCAAGATTGTAAAAGAAGAAACGATATTAATCTTAAAACAAACAAATTTTTATTATATATGATGAGAATTTTTATTACATTACGTTATATTTCAAGTTGCAATTGTGATAGATCTTCCTCATAATTATTTCCCAACTTGAATTTGTGAGGATCTCCTCACATAATTTTTATATTGTGCAATACCTATTCTTACCTTTATAATTTTTTAACACCTATATTAATTCTTTTCACTTAATATTTATTTCATACTATTTTGACACTGTTATTTGGTTAATATAATTCGCTAACGATATTATTTTTTTTAAGGCAACAATAGAAACACATAATAATGACTAAAAGTAATATTATTTTTATTTTGTTTTATAAATTTTCAAATTTATCTTTTTAAAATTAATTTTTTTGTAAATAAACCTACTAGATCCTATTGACACTAGTAGAAATCCTCTTATAATACTCCAGTCGGTTAATTCTTCTACACTTATTCTTTTATCAATAATACCAGAATCACGAGGTGTTGCAGGTTTTCCTTTGCTCATTATTTTAATATAATTTTCTAACTGTAATTTCCCTTCGTCGATTAATTTGTTTACGGTTTTTTTATATTACTCTTAATAAAGTAAGGTCTATTTAATATTTCTTCTTCAGTTTCTTTTATCAAATCTTCATTTAATTCTAATAAGAACTTAAAGTCCAGATTTGATCGCTCATTTTGACCTTTATAAAGACCAGTTAAACTAATATGCTTTAATTTCAATAATACGTTTAATTGAATTCCTTCGTAATTTTGTCCACTAACTACCGTATCAATAAATCCAAACTTTCCATCCCCCTTTCTTTTCATACCATCCATAACAAGCATAACTTCGGAAGTTAGATTTTTGGCTGGAATTAAAAAGTCAACGGAAGTTTGAAATATTTGTTTGTTATATATCATGAAAGACCTAAAGTTCTTTCCCTTATGGTAGTCTGAAATTTTTGAAACTAATACTGAAATATCACCAGAAATTAATGAATCTAGGGAGTGAAATAGGGAATAATGAGATCCATGATTTAGATTCAGACGCATCAGTTTAGCTGTCGTAAGCTCAAGTTCAGCTTTCACAAGTTTCAACTCAGCTTTCACTCCTTCCTGACGCTCCAACTCAAGCATCACACACTTCAAATCAGCTTCTTTCTGACGTTTCTTAGGTAAAGCTTTCTGAGCCAAATTTAACGAATTCTCCTGCTAAATTTTTAACTTTATTTGATTAATTAAATATAAACAACAATGAATTCATTTATCAAATATTTTCGTAATCTAATAAAAAAAATTCTCACCTCATTCATAATGAGCGATGTGAACTTTTTTACTTCAGAATCATCAGGGTTATTTTTCGATGTTTCAATAACTTAAAAAAAAAATTAAATCAATACTGGTACTTTATTATCATGATATAAAAATACTGAACATATCAGATATTTACTTGATACAATTTTTTTTCTAAAATTATTGAGTTCAACTGATGTAAACACTTTCAAACTGGCTAATCTGAAATCATCTTTTTTGGAGTAAAGGAAACTTGTACCAGAAACTTTATTACTATGTAAAATTGAATAATCGCCATTGTCGAGATGTAATACTTGAAATTTTTGTTGTTTAAAAAAAGTAAATAATTCATCAGTATTTAAAAGTTCGAAGAACTTTGTTATATCCATGACAGGAATTTAGTAAGTGTTTGGTTAGTATATTGGTCTATTTCATTAAAAACTGTCCTATTTAACTAATTATGGGTTTCCAGATAATCTAAAAATATCTTGTGACTCGAAAAACGTGTTTTTTTTTACCTCCTAGTATGAAAAAATAAAGATTTAGTTTTTGATATAGTGTGAACTTTAGAGAAAGTTTTTGAAATTGTTGACAAAAAGAAGCGAATTATGTACCAAAAAGAATTTTGCTCGCAAATATATGTTTTATATAAAAATATTGGATTAGAATTGGAAATTGCAAGAAATAAAAGAACGATAGAAGACTTAAATATGAAAATTAAAATGTTCCTAATAATTATGAAAAAAATATTGAAATAGTAAATAAACGGAAGGAATTATTTATACTTAAATAGAAGTTGCTGAAGAATGGAAAAAAAAATATTATATTGAATTTAAGTGATTGAAATTAAATTTTCCGAATGATAAAACCAATTTAAATTTCACATTGATAGAATTTATTTTTAATTGACTATTAATTAATAAAGCACTGATAAATGTATTATTTATTTTTCTTGATTTGTACGTCTAACAGACACACGTAATGGTCGTGATTCTTTAGATGATTCAAAATAAAGGTAAAAACCACTAACACTGAACATACCAAATGTGAATACAAAAAATTCTACATCATGTGTGATTCTTTATTGATTAAAAATAAAGGTAAATCAACTACTAAGTCATTATTTAAGTATTTGAGTAAGTATTTTGAGCACTCACATAATGGTCATGATTCTTTAGTTGATTTGACTATGAACGATAAATCAAAAACATTACTCGACCAAAGCGGCCTATTAGACACACAAGTTGATTCAAATAAAGTTAAAAACGACCAAAGCTGCCTATGAGACACAACCACCGGCTTTTTAAATTTCAATGGTTTTTAAAATATGGTTTATATTCTATCTTTATGCACGCGTGCCTAGAAAAATTTCTTTCAATGCAATTGTGTAACTAATAACTAGAAAACGGAAACCGTTGTGGGTCCAGAGCGTAAAATTCACATGATTTAAAAAATGATGAAAGAAATCAAGAAATCGAATTTCATGTTTTATGAAAGAAATCAAATTCATTAATTTCTTTTATTAAATGTATTAAATGAAATAAATTATTAATTAATATTTTACAATAAAGTACATTTGAGAAAAAATTTAATCATATTTAAAATTTAGAGTTTATATAGTTTATAAAATTTCGATTAAAGAGTAACGTTTTATTAATATTAGATTGTTGTATTTCCCGTTATTTTTCATTATTATTTATAAAATTAAATAAATAAAGTTATTTATTTTTGTAAATTGTAAATTGTAAATTGTGTAAAGTTTTTGTTATATTATAATAATTGAACATGTGGTCAAATTGTAAAAGGATAAATTTTTTACTAAGATAATAAATAAACATGTGTGTCTTTTACTAAGGTAATAATTGATCATATGTGCAAGCTGAAAAAGGATAAAGTAATTCAAAATCGTGCATATTGCATAGAACAAAAATGCGATATAGACGAAATGATCAGGTTTCGCGACATGATCAGTCAAAGACATGAAAAAGTGAAATAAACTAAAGATGAATAATCAATCTGTTAGTGATAGAACATCACGAAAATGCAAAAGAAGAGAAATGGAAACAGCTGAAGAACGAGAATCACATCTTAGTAAGGATCAAGAAAGAAAGAGAAAAAAAGTAAAAGAAGAAACCGAAGAATAACATGCGAAACGGTTGGAGTATCAACGTAAAAAAAGTATGCAACGAAGAAATAATAATTACAATAAAAGTAAGATACAACTGAGACCAAGAACTGTTAATCTGCAACAGGAGAATCAAAATCCGCAGCGGGAGAATCGAGTTCCACAGCAAGAGAGTCAAATTCCGCAGCAAGAGAATCGAGTTCTGCAGCAAACGTTCAAACTATCTCCCGCATCTGATCTCAGTAGAATTGATCAAAACCTTTTGAAGAAATTTCGTAAAAAGATGGATAAACTTCGATATGTTGTTTGTGCTGTATGTAAAGAAAGTTGTCCATCCATGATACTCGTAAATAAAAAATGTCGGCGGTGCTCCAGCGAAAAGATCATGCCCAATAAATTCTCCGCGGATAACAATATGGATCCAGGAGAAGTTCCGGAAGAACTTCAAGGTCTCACAGAAATCGAAGAGATGCTGATCGCAAGAGTCTTTACTGTGATGTCTGTGTACAGATTACGTGGTGGGCAATATAGGTATAAAGGAAACGTTATTAATTTTCCCCAAGATATACAAGAATTCGCAACATGACTTTCAAGGCATCCATTGTCGTTAGAAGTTCTAATCGTATGACATCACTCTGCCAGTGATTTAACAGCATTCTGAGATTTTACTGTTCGTCGGATAAAAGTTGCACGTGCATTACAATGGTTGAAAGCAAATAATTGATACTATACCGATATTATTATTGACGAAGAGGCTCTTCAATCCTTACCGGAAGACAGTTCTATTGCCGACCAGCTACTACAAATTGAAAATGATCAACTAAACGAAGATTCAAGTGAAGATGAAAATGGAAATGATAATATGATCGGACGCACCTTCGTTCTATCTCTTCCTCCATCTCGTTGTAAAGATCTTGCTATTAAAAGTACGCTCGATTGATTACAACTCAAATCCACCTATATCATGGCCGCAAATCAACAATAGTCCTATAAACGAGTTCTAAATCCCTGGCTACATCGCAATGGCATTTCCAACATTGTATCCAACCGAAAAAGCAGATCTTCGTGCAGAACACATTAGAGATGTAAAGCCAGCAAAATATTTCAAACACCTACTTAGATACAAAGATGGAAGATTCAGACGACACACGCATTGGCGTTACTTTACATTGAATTCTCTGATGCGTTAGCGGGCATTGCAAGAAGGGAGAATATACGTTAAATAAAACTTAAACGATAGTGAACTTACCATTAATGATATCTAAGAGAGAATTGCGGCAGGTGATAAATACATGGCTGATCGAATAATGCAATATGGAGAAGGAATACGTGGGTCATGGCAATTCTGGGTGGCGCAAGAATGGAAGCTCAAAGACATGATTAAACAGTTGGGTTCAGATGGAATGATATTTTTTACATTTAGTTCAGCTGATCTACATTGGCCCGAATTGCACAAGTTAATGC
>JADRCO010002484.1:0-13465 GCA_021464525.1 Rhizophagus sp. LPA8_4_AMF
AGATAAACAAATTGAAAAAAATATTTCATGTAAATATAAACATTACATCATAATATTATCATTTTCATTACATAAAATCACTTGGTTAAATCACCTTGGTTAAATTACCCTAAAGTAATTATATAAAAATTACCAGGTTAAATCACCCTAGTTAAATCATCCTGAGTTAAAATTAGTCTTATACTTAATAAATTAAAAAAGAAGTTCCGGTCAAAAAAAAATTATGGAAAATTTTTATAATTTATATATAAAAAATTGTGAAATGTAGTACAAAATTAAGATGGAAATCACTAGTAATAAAAATAAAATTAAAAATCACCCACTATTCAAATTTCACTAGTAGTAAAATTAAATGAATCCAATTAATAAAACATTTTATAAAAATTTTTTTATATATATAAATCATAAAACAAGTTGCTTAATTGTGCAATAATTTTATAGTCATATTAAAAATTTGCTTAGCAGGATTAAAAACAATTTGCTTATTGATCATAGTAAAAAATTTTGATTTTAATGTGACCTTTATATGTATTGTTTGGATTTAGGTCAAATATATCAGCTCGTCATGTAAAGAGCTCATATATTTTAGCCAAATTTATAACACGAGACAGTAGTGTTGATTGTTATTTCAGGCAAATGCAATTCTTTTTTTCTTATAAGATTGATCTACCGAATGGAGAATTAAAACATAATTTAGCATTTATTCAATGGTATAAGCCTACAAATTCTTGATATTATTTCAGCTTTGACAATGATAAAACTTGTAATATTGAACTTTGAAACACTGAGTTTTACCTCCAAAGTCATGATTGCATAATTCCTATGCATAATATTTTAAGTAGGTTTGTAGCAGTAAAATATAAAATTTTGGACTGGAAAAATGTGAAAGAATATATAGCTGTAAATCCTGTTGATAGAAAACTCAATATTCGTTAATAATTAATAATAAAGTTGCATTTTATAAGTTCAGTCATTGAAATTTGCTTTGTTTATTGCTTTTTTGTTAAATTTATGAAAAATGATCAATTTTGGTAAAGACTTCAGAAAATGATCAATTTCAGTAAAAGGACTTCAGAAAAATGATCAGTTTTAGTAATGGACTTTGGAAATAATATCATATGCTAAAATTTAGCCAAAACTTTGTACAGACTGAACTTTGGCCAAAATTTATTCTGAATCTGTCATAAACTTAACCAAAAGTCACGTGACTGAAAGTTTTGATTTTGACTAGTGTTATCATCAGAAAAAATTTTAAATTTTAAAGTTTATAGAAATGTTCCTGGGAACTAGACAAACATGTGCATAATTGTTAAAAATGATGTTATATTGTATCAATGCAGTGTTACCTATAACCTGAAAATTTCGATTTTAACATAATTTGGGCCGCCATTACGATTTCGGCCGGAATTAAGAAAATTTCGGCCAAAATTATGATCTGAAAATTGTCGATTTTAACCAATTGTACCAACTTTTGACCAACTTTAAGTTTATATATATACAATATACTTTAAGGCCATACTGTACTAAAAATATATATTGTAATATCATAGTACAAAAATTTTCCCTCTAATTTTTGTGAAATTTCCACTGACTGTTAATTCTCCTGCTCAAATTAATTTTTGCTAAATTTTTTTTTTTTTGTTTCATTTGTGAAATTTTAGCGTGAAAATGACCTGCCAAATTTCCATTTTAGATGAATGATTTCCATGATGATCACACCAGGTACTACTAAAACAATCGTTCTTCAACTTAGTTTATACTAGGTCACAAGAACGTCCGTTAAGGAAGGTAGAACGTTTTAATAAATAACCTTATTCGGTAATTTTACCGTGATAAAATTGTAAACAAACTAGTATTCTAGAAAGGAAGTTTCTATTTTAAGTTAATATAATGAATTAATGATAAAGCCTCCTACTAAATCAAAATTCTATCTATTTATTTTTTTCATTACAAATCATTAACTAAGCGTGTTTTATGTTATACAGACGGAACTACTGTAATAATCTTTTATAGATCGGAAAGAAATCATACCATAGACGCAAACAAAATATTTGGACAATGCATTTTTGTAAATTGTAACAATTGAAAGGAAATTACCATTTTTAGGTCAAATTAATACGCATTGAAATTGAGAGATTCTTAATCACAAACATCACGCCATTTTTATGTTTATATTACTCGGACAATTTACTTTTTTTCAGATTAACGTTTCACGACCTCTTTACCACATTTCTAATGAGTATTAAAACAAATTTTAAGTTGAACGACCTCATGAATCGTACATATGGATTGCGTGACTATCATAATATCTAAAAACCAAACCCAATTTTTTTTTTGTTTTATATTTTTAGTTGGTAACAATCATTCTATATTATTTTGTACAATTGCTTAATTCAGTAATTCAAGAAAAATTGCATTCAAAAAAGAATTCTATAATATACCATCATCCTTTCTTAATAAACTAATTTTAAATCGGTGACTTTGTGAACGATTCCATTAGGCTGAATGGCTGATGTGTCGATCATTAAAGGGAATATCACTCTCCTTAAAAAAGAATTCTAGAATTTAAACATTACACGACCAACTTTATTTCAAAAAGACTAAATTTGAACGAACCTTTGTTAATTATAAGATTATGGAACTCCTATTTCAAATATAGAAATCACAAATCTTTCTTTTTCTAACATTATCCCGTTGTTCTTATCAGTTTAATCAATAAATTCATTAATATAATAAATGCCAATAATAAAATATAATATTAAAATGATTTATTTACATAAATTTTCTGTTATAGCATTTCCACAATTTTTTTGTTACACGCGATTATAAATACATATAATATATAATGAAGTTTTTTTTAGTGATGATATGGAAAATCATGGGGAGAATAATAATTGGATGAAGACATGTTACGTGTATTAGTCCTCATATTATTATTATTTCTATTATTTATATTATAAGATGTAGATGGTCGAGTATGAGCAGGATAAGGAGAATGAACAGGGTTAAAATGATGAGCAGGATTAGAAGAATAAGCGGGATTAGAAGAACTAGATGATGTATAAGTAGGATTATAGTTAGAGGGATTAGAATTAGAAGAGTGAACAGAATTGGTATTTGAAGGATTCGGATTATAAGATGCAGGTGCACCACCAATTTCTTCGTAAACGGAAGAAGTTTCACTAGGAACACTACTTGGAGGTATTTTATCACCAATATTACTTTCATTATTATACCTATTACGAGCATCAATAATATCTCTAGGTTCATGATAACTATTTTGATTATCAAAAGTACTCATTGGTTCATGATTAGTACTAGGATAATTTCTATCAAAAATATTCATTGGTTCATGATTAGATGAATGAGGACTCATATCATCACTTCTTTGAGTAAAATTAGTGGGTGCATGACTTTCTGCTTCTGAATAATGTGAATATGTTACGCTATTGGTTTTAGCTCTTCTTTTTTGTTTTCTGCAAAAAAGTATTGTTAAGCTGATACCGATAGCGGCCATACCAACTATTCCTCCTAATACTGATGAAATGATTATAACATCATTACTATTACTTAAAACTTTTGGAGTTGATGGATTCGTTGAAATTGATGGATTCGTTGAAATCGTTGGACTTGGTGGATCAATTGATGATATTTTTGTATAATTTGGAATTCCGGGTGCTATAACATATTTTTCTATTATATGTAGAACTCCATCATTTAATAAAATATCTGGTTTAATTACTTTTATGTCATTCACAGAAAATACATTCCCATCATTTGAAATTTTAAGAGTAGACCCTTCTTTACTTTCTTGATTATAAGTAGGTCCTATTATTATTCCCGAAAAAATTACTCTTGGTACAACATGATAATTAATAAATCTTGTAAGTTGCGTCAGATTACTGGTAGAAAGTAATTCCTTTGGCGCTTGCAACATAGCATCATTTAATGGTGCAAATATTGTTACTCCTACAAAGTCTTCAAATGTATTTGCAAGATTTGCCCCGGTAATCACTTGCCCAAAATGATTTAAGTCGTTTATATTATTCATTACTTTCATTGGACTTTCTGGTAATAAGATGACTGGAAAGTAAAAAAAAAAAAAGGTTAGCTAAAGATCCACATTTGCAAAAATTTTATCAAAGTATATATACAGTATAATTTACTAACTTGAATCTATAATGTGAATAACCCCGTTACTAGCGAAATTATCCGCGCTAACAACTTTTCCCATAATATTTCCATTACTAACGGTAATAACTCCATTATCATTTTTAATAATTAATTTTTGTTTTGCATTTGGTATTCCTAATTTTACTAAATCTGGAGAACCGATAAGTGTCGGTTGATATTGAATTTTATTAAAATCACTTGATTTCGCTTCAATTGGTATAATATGATATCTTAATATATTATTAATAGCTTCTGGATTTAATTTTCCTATTTTTCCAAATGCTTGATCTGATGGTGCAAAAATAGTATATTTCGCTCCTTTACCTATATCTGTATTTTCAATAACCGGAAGATTTGTCGCTAAATTCGTTACCGCGGTAAAAAATAATAAATTCGGATTATTTTGTATATTTTGTAAAATATTTAAATTAATATTTTGTGTATAACCTAATCCTATTAATAAAAAAATTATAAGATAATTTATTATTTTAAACATTTTATTTTTATGTTATTTTAAATAACAAAAAAAAATGGTTTTTTGTTTTTCCTTTTTTTTTTTTTACTTCCGGTCCTACTATTTATGCAAATGAATATAAAATGAATTTATTAATTTGGAACGTCTGTTTGACAAAGGATTAACTGATAAACCAAATAATAATAATGAAGTTTGATACTTTGTTCGTGTAACGTATACATAAAAACTGAGATAATCATTTACGGTATTTATAATCATTCATCACCTACTTAATCAGTAAACTTGAATCGGAGAAATTTCTCCAAAGTGTAAACAAATAAAAAATCTATTTTTATAAAAAAAAAAAAAAAATGATGTATTATCATAGTTTTTATTTTTATTAAATAAGAATAATTATTATTGTTTTGTAAATAACTCTTATAATACAAATATAAATACAGTGTTTAATTAATATAAACTTTTTCCATTAAATCCAACAAGTTTGTCGGAGAAATACATACTCCATGATAAGGGATCTGAAAAAGATTTTACAGCCCACATAACATTATTGGGAGTACCACCTAATGCTCCATAATTTCCAGTTGGTATTCCCCAAGTATCATGTTGTATCCCATTTTCATCATAAACAAGACAATCTAATCCAACATTTTGGGAATATACCCCGATACACCAACCTCCGCTATTCAGATTAAGGGTTGCAGGAGTTTTAGCATCAGGTGCATGTTGTATATCAAATTCAAATGGAACAGTGGATAATTGTTCTCCCGTCGCTGAAAATGTAATCGCAACAAATTTTGTATATGAATCTAATTCGTTCGATTTAATTGAAAGTAAGCATTTATATCCACCATTGCCATCTGCTATAGGATTACATGCTTGAATTTGAAACTCTACTTCCAAGAGTCCATTATTCTGAATGTTTTGATATATAGGATAAGGTCCACTAATAAGTGTTGCATCTGTTAAAAAATAAGCGAATATTTCAATTGGTGGGTTATAGATATTATTTTTTGGATTTGGTTTCCCAGCAAATGATCCCATAATTATAGAATATTGCGATGGTCCAGCTGCAAATACTTTAAATAATCCTCCACCAAAATTTTCTGACTCTAACTTATTTGGTACTGTCACGTTCGATATTGATCCGCTATAGGCTTTATTAAATTCAGCACCATCTGTTGTCCAACTTTCCCATATTATTGATGAATCAACATCATGATAACATAAATACAGAAATCCATTTGGACCTTGTATTGCATTTGTCTCATCACAATTACCCGCAAGTTCTATACTCTTTACTAAATGCTTGATATTTTTTATTGAATATATATCCCCACAAATTTTTCCTCCACATGGATAATATATTAAAGCAAATTCGTTATAAAATGTTAGAACTTTTATTTTATCATTAGCAGCTTTGGGTCCTTCTGGTACTGGTGATGGTGATGGTGCTGATGACGGTGCTGATGCTGGTGATGATGATGGTGCCGGTGCTGGTGATGGTGCCGGTGACGGTGCTGGTGCTGGTGATGATGATGGTTCTGGCGCTGGTGTTGGTGGAATTCCTCCTTCGGGTGATTTGCCTCCTTTTGGACTAGCTGGACTAGCTGGACTAGCTGAACTAACTGGACTTGTTGATTTACTTGATTTAGCTGGATATGGATTATTAGTTATCATATAATTAAGTTAATTAATCCATAATACATACGGCAAAAAATTAAAGAAAATAATAACAAACGTTACCTTTAGAGTGAACTGTAGTAGGAGATCTTTTATGAAAAACTCTTCTCATTAATTTATCCCGTTTATAATTGTCATAAAATATATACCCTCTTTTTCTTTTCGAAGGTGTTTGAGGACAAAAATTATCTGGAGGTATTCTAGCATTGCCATCATCACCTTTAATAAAATAAGGAAAATTACTATTATTTGAATAATCAATTATCTTTTATCATTTACTGTAATGAAACGAAGAAATTATTTATTATTTACCTAAATCGAATACATATACCGTTGCCCCTTGGCCAGGTATAACGGCACGAAAAGAAACTTTTGGCTCATTACAGATACCATTGGTGTAATCCAATCGAACTGCGCGCAGAACAATTGTATTGTCTGTAAATTGGGAACCAGTATCAATTAAATTAAATCCAACGGTACTTTCTTGGATAGTTGTATTTGTTAATTCAGCGGTACATTCATTCAAATAATATACTATGATATGGACTAGTATAAGCAAGAGCGGCTTATTCGTCGTTTTCATTTTTTATTCATATAGGTATAAAAAATAATAAAAAATAAATAAAAAACGAGGTTAAATATTTCTTTTTTTATAAAAGAACTATATTTATAGAAAAAAAAAAATACGCCAAAAAGCCAAAACTTTATTTTTAAAATTTTATTTTTGTAAAGTTTCTAATTTGGTATAATATAAATTTTTAAAGTGGGATCATTTAAGGAAATTTTGTATAATTTATACATTTTTAATTTATTAATTTATTGTATATAATACGGTACTTAATTTTTACTAAAACTAACGATCTTCATTCTAGAAATATGTAAATAGTCGTGAATAATATGTACGATGGTGAAAAAAAAAAAAAAAGATCTCACAGTGCATAAAAAATTTTAATACATGCAACTGTTTATGATGACAATATTGGTGAACTTTAAAAACGTGAATGAATGTATATAAAAAATCGCGTTGTGTAACGAAATTTCGGACTTACAACTCCATAACATGATCAGATGAGATCTTTACTCTTATTCAAGTATACAATTCTATTATAATACAATATATTAATGGGCCCATCCAATAAAAGTCTAGGATCAACACGTAAAATTTATAATTATATAATAATTTTATTTATGATAAAAAAATAAAATAAAAAAATACAAATTTATATAATTTTTTTTTAAAAAAAAATCGAATAGATATGAACTGATTAATTCGGAACATTTGGTTTGAAGCCTGTTACTTGATCAGTAGATATAATTTCCCATGATAATGGGTTTGTAAATTGTGGGACTGCCCACATCATATTATCGGGTTGATTACCAACCGTTGCGTAATCACCAACAGGTATTCCCCAAGAACCATGATAACCTCCTTGTTCATCATAAGCAAGGCAGTCCAACCCTTTCGAACCTACTACGCCAATACAGTAACCTCCATAATTTAAATTAAGACTAGCGGGAGTCTTTGTCCCTGTTATTTCAAATTGTACGGTACCTGTAGGCTCACCATTTGCTGAAAATGAAATTGCAACAAAATTTGTTTTTGGATTTGTCTCATCTATCCTATATGAAATCAAACATTTATATCCTTCCCCGCCTACTTCAGCATTACAAACTTGTATTAAAAATTGTATCGTACCACCGGGATTTGCACCATTTTGGTAAATAGGAAATGGACCACTAATAATAGCTACGTCAGTTATGAAATACGCAAATAATTGGACCGGCGTATTATAGATTTGACTATTTGGATCTGGTTTGCCAGGAAATGATCCCATAACGATTGAATATTTTGATGGTCCAGTTGAAAAAACTTTAAAAAGTCCTCCACTAAAATTTTCTGCTTCAATATCATTTGGTACTGTCACATTCGATATCTTTCCTTCATAAACTTTATTAAATTCAATTCCATTTGTTTTCCAACTTTCCCATGAAATTGATGAATCTACATCATGATAACATAAATACAAGAATCCATCCGGACCTTGTACTGCATTTGTCTCGTCACAGTTACCCGTAAAAGATACTGTCTTTACTAAATTTTTGATATTTTTTATTGAATATATGTCCCCACAAATTTGTACTCCACATGGATAATATATAAGAACAAATTCATTATAGAATGTAAGAATCTTTATTTTATCGTTAACAGCTTTGGGAGTAGGTACAGGTGCTGGTGCTGGTGCTGGTGCTTGTGTTGGTGCTGGCTCTGGTGTTGGATCTTTGCCACTTGGTGGTGTTGGACCCTTTGAATCTGGTGGACCTGCTGGATCTTTTGATGGTGCTGGTTCTTTTGAATCTGATGGACTTGCTGGAGCACCTATACAATAATAATTACAGTAACAAAGTTTAAAATATATAAAGTGATAGCTTTGATGTAGTAAAATTTACATGAAATCTAGAATATAACCAAATAAATTTAAAATTGTATTTACCCTTAGGAGAAGGATGAGGAGGATGATGAGAAGTATGATGGGGAGGATGATGATCATCGGAATGATGTCCATGACCATGTTTGTCATGGCCATGGCTATGTTTGTGATGGTCATGTGGAGGGGATCTTTTGTGTATACGACGACGTTCATGAAGTATATAATTATCGTCGAATATGTACAATTTCCGCTTTTTTGGTGATGGTGATTTACAAAAATTGTCAGGAGGTATTCTGGCATTGCCATCTCCCTCTTTAATAAACAAAGAGAGAAAATTTTTAACCTATTTAGAAGTCATTAGAAAAAAGAAAAAAGGAAGTGCCAAAATATTTACCCAGATCCAACACTGATATTGTAGTTTGCCCCGCTATAAAAGATCGAAACAAAATCACCGGTTCATTACAGTTAATGTTATTAGGGTCTATCCGAGCTAAGCGCAATACATTTGTATTATCAGGGAATGGTTGATTCCCACTTAGAATACCCAAGCCAATAGTGCTCTCTTGAATTGAAGAATAATATAATGCTGCATGTGCAAATTTTATAAAATAAATTAATAGAATATGAGGTATGAATAACAAGACCATTTTTTTTTTAAAAAAAAAATAAAAAATAAAAAAGCCCTATTAAATATATGCGTATATTTATAAAACATTTTCGTCAAGTAAACACTTATTTTTGATTAGATTATTAGATTATCTTTTGTATTTTGAAGAGTAAGCCATTTCTTAAACGGTATTTCATTTGTAAAATTTATACAAATTCCCATAAATGTTTTCTCATTTTTAAAACAATTTTGGGTAAAATGGTAATGTGGAAAAAGATACGGAACATACTCTCCGAAAGTAATTGTAATAGATAAATTTTTGTGATCAAACTTATTTCATTATATTATTTTTAAATGGATAAATTAGATAATATAAAAAAAAAAATTAGTTCTAGCTTAAATTAAACCATTTTTGTACAAGTGTTCATTTAAATGAAAACCATATGATTGGTTACGTAATTATAAAACAATATTTTAAAATAATTTCAATCGTAATAAACCATTAAATTCGTTAACTTTCTATAATTATGGAATTATTACTTTTAAAGTATTTCCTTTTTTAATCGAGAGGCTAAATGTCCAAATCTGTGTTTTGGATGGATACTATGATTCATTTCTCCTTTTATGTATGGAATTCGAACATATCGTGTACATAAAATCAAGTTTTAAAGTTCAATTAATTTATTAATTTCGGTATATGATGAGAAAGAAAGAATTGTTACAAAGTATAGGACAGAATTATTATTTTACTATATTGATGAATTCCATATATACAGTACAAGCATGCGACTACACATATGCTGGACTAAAAAATCCGCCCTGATTTAGACCTAATTTTGGTTTAAAGTTGACTGATTTTTAATTGATGCAAAAATAGTTGATTGATAAATTTACATGTAATTTTTGGCTATTTTAGATTACAAAAATTGGCAAAAAATTGGTTAACTTTCAGCTATTTTAAATTACAAAAATCAGCATAATATTTAGTAAAAATAAACTTCTAGTTTTTATATTAATTTTTTATATTTTATTTCCAATTTTTTATTTTCATAATAGCAATTTTATAAAAAAAAAAAAAAAAAAAAATTAAAAAAAGTGTATTTTCTATAAAAAACCTATTAAAAATATCAAAATATCATGTAAAAATCACATTTAAAAATCTTATAAAATACATATAAAAGTTCTATAAATAAATTATCATAAAAAACTCTATAAAATATATGCAAATAATATACTAACATCTATAAGGCTAATTTAAAGTTGAATATTAATATAACATTTCATTAAAAAAAGTAAAAAAAAAACAAATTTAAAGCTAAAATCTCATAAAAAAAAGGTGAAGTTTTTATTTTAAAATCACCTATAGATCCAAAAAGCTGAAAGATAGACCTATAAAAAGAAGTAGAGTTTCAAAATGAAACTTACCTGTGGATTCAAGGAATCCAACTAAAAAACTTAAAAAAAATGAAATATTAATAATAACATTTTAATAAAAAATAAAAAAATAATAATTTAATTCCAAATTGAAATGAAATTCATCTATTAATCTAAGAAGATCTAACCAAAAGACTTACAAAAAAAAAGAAATGTTAATATTTTCTAAAAAAAAATTTAAAAAATTGTTTTATTTAAATTTACTAGTCATTTTAAATTTTACTATCCAAATGTCTGAACCTTACAAAAAAAAAGAAAAGAAACATTAGTTAATACTTTTTAAAAAGAAAATTTAAAAAAATAAAGCTTTACAATACAACACATATCAGTTCATTTCAAATTCTATCATTTAAACATCTAAAATTTACAAAAGAAGAAAAAAATGTTTCTTAAAAAAATTAAATACTAAAATTTTACAATAAAATATTGTGAAACTTACTATATTGATTTTCTTTTATTCAAAAATCCAGAGCTTATAAAAGAAAAAAAAATATTAATATTATTTTTTAAAAAAATAAAATTAAATATTTCAAAAAGTTCTATACTATAATGTTAAGAATTAGTAATTAGCAAAATTACATGATATAATATAATATTTATCACTTTGATATCTAGAAAATTTTCTGTCAATTATAAACTAGTAGATCAATTACTAGTATATTCAGAATAGAGCTTGGACTTGTACTTGTGTAACTTGAGTCAACTCGAATCAGACTCGTACTCGAATCAAAAAATTTTTGACTCGAGTGAAGGTGATCTGTAATGCTAGCCAGAACTATCGTAATATCAGCCTGCATTATGTTTAGAGTGCGAAAGACATAGTGCTGAGTCAGGCAAAATTACAAACAATTTTAGCCTGCACTATAGCTAAACTCGAGTTCTAACTCGAATTTCAGGCTCAAGTACTCTTCGAGTCAAAAAAATTCTTGACTCGTTTTGCTCGAGTTGACTCGTCCTGACTCGAGTCCAAGCTCTAATTCAGAATAATAAAAAAGTTATTTAGTTATAAAATATTTATAGTTATAGATATTTATAGAATTATATGATAATAAGTGTAATAATTAGTAATTTAAAGAAATATTTATTTTATTTTCTTTAATTATGAATAATTATGACTCATAATTTAGTATTATAAATGTAGATTTAAATTATTATTACAGATAGAAAGTTATAGAAACTGAAATTATAAATACAGTCAGATCTCCATATAATCATCCAATCGGTTCTGCTAAAATTAGTGATTGTATAGAGTTGTGATTATATAAAGATCAAATTTACTAATAAAATGATATGTAAGTTAGCAAAAATAAGATACTTATAAAGAGGTGTTCTTATATAGGAGGTGATTATATGAAGGTCTAACTATAATTAAAATTTAAAGATTTAAAAATATATAAAATGAAGGCTTTTGGATTTTAATTCATCAGTTTTTACTTAAGCTACACAAATTTAATTTTTCAGTTTACATAATATTGAAATTTAAAATTGATTTAAAAATTCAAAGTTTATAATTTATTAATAAAAAAAATTTATATATAAAATCATAACATCTGATTGGTTAATTTTTAAAGGAAAGGTAATTAAAGAATTTATTTTTGCTCCAAAAGTTTTCAGCCATATATATTTTTGTAAATTTTAGGTTAAAGATATTGAAATGCTGAAATGTATAGTAAGCTTTGTAATATCTGTTATAAAACCAATTTTTTTTATTCTTTTTTACAGAAATATTGATTAACACATTTTTATTCTTTTTATTTGAGATACTTTTTTTTACTTTTTTTTTTCTTTTATTTTTTCCTGCATTTTTTTTTTTTCGATTCTTTTTTCTACTTTTTTGAAAGTGAATAATAAATTTCAATTCAAAATTTATTTACCTTATTTTTAAATATATTCTTTTTATCTTTTATTTTGTAAGTCTACTTTCTGGATTTTTTCTTTTGGTTCTGAAATTTTCTTTGAAGGTTGGTTTGAATAGTTATTTCAATTTTCAGTTTAAATTTTTTATGTACTTTTTCAGTTTAGATTTTTTAAATAACTTTGATCTGAATATTTTTTGTATAATTTGGTTATTTTTTATATGATTTGGTAGAAATTAAAATCTTTTTGGGGTTTTTTTATTAGAAAACATTAATTAATATTTCCTTTTTCTTTTCTATAAATTTTATGATTTCAGTTTGAGTTAACAGCAAATTTTATATATTTGCAAAACTTTTATATTACCTTTTATTGAAAACATTTTTTTAATATTTCATATTTCCTTTATTTGTAAGTTATAGAATTCTGGATTAAAGATTGGTAAATTTTGTTACTTACAAAACTTTTTTGTTTTTTTTTTTTTTTTTAAATATTTTCTAATATTTCATTATTTTTCTTTTTTTTTTCTGATATATATAGTATATACAATATATAAAGAAAACAGGTATAAGTGCTTATAATCACATATAATTTATTCCATTAATGGCTTTCTACAATTAGAATAAAATTTAGCAGTAACTTTATTTTTTTCTTTTACATTAAGAATTTGAGCAAGATATTGATAGTAAAAGTCCAATGCAAAATACGAAAATATAGACTTTATTCCTTTTTATATAAAGTGAAATATTATCCCTTCATCTGTAATGCAGGTAAATTTGCCTGCAATGATTTTAAATTTAAATTATTACATAA
>JADRCO010002485.1:0-13462 GCA_021464525.1 Rhizophagus sp. LPA8_4_AMF
TTCATAAATCGGATTTGATTCTATATCATTTATATCAAAAAAATCTTGGTATATCAAATTTTTCCAAATTTAGCGTTAATGTAACCTTTTTTAGCAAACCTTTATATTATTTTAAGTTTTAAAAAATGCTTAATTCCAGCCGAAATGGTTAATTTGGCCAGAATTAAAATTAATCATTTTATACCGAAATTCTTTACAAATATTGCATTACAATTTTACCATTCTTTTTTTATTTTAATCTTTTAATCAAAGTTTGGGAATAGCTTTATTTTTCTTTATATCTTGATACACCGGATTCTAACATAATTTTCATATAAAATTTGGCATAAGAAGATTTTTTGATATATCAGATATCTTGATATACCGGATATTTTCTTTGGAACAAACCAATCCGATTTATTGCGATCGCCTGCAGTGTGTATTATCATATGTATATCTATTTTCATGATGGTACTTATAAGTTAAACTTTACTAAAAATACTGTTATGAAAAAGATTGACTATTTAAACTTACTTTATTACTTTAACTAGAAATAATCAATTTAGGAATAATTGGTTGGGATAATTAATTAGAATGTATTAACAAAAAGAATGTATTAATAGAATAGAAAAATATATAATAAGGGATGTATTAATAAAAGAAAATTTTTATTTTATACCAGGGGATACCAGTATTCTCCCCCAAATTTAAATTTCAATTTTAAAAAAATACTCATATTTCAATTTTAAAATTTATTTACAAACATAAATCTTTAATTTGTAAATTTTTTTGGTCAAAACAAGCATCTCCTTCTTTATTATTTTTTAAAGGACAATTTTGGAAGTCATGATACCAAGATTTGCATATGCCACATTGCCGTTTATTATTTTTTTTATCCTCTCTGTATTTTTATCTTGATTACTTGAACAAGTAAGTTTCTTGAAATGACTTTTAATAGATGACAAATATCTTTTATTTGCAGTTATTTACAGGTCTACCTTTGCCCTTCTATGCAAGCTGACTCTCATTCCCAATTTTATATAGAATCAAGTCTTTTTTTAAGTTCATACTTGCCCTCATAATGACATTTGTAAGTTTTTCTAGCATATATACCATCTTCTTTTTCATAACGAACTATTTTTGTCTCAAATCCCATTTTGAGTTGCATATCATTTCAAATACTGCTTAAATACTTCAAATAAAGTAAAGTTTGTTTATTATACAATTCTTTAAAGGGCTATTTATTATTTCTTCTTTAAAATTAATACCTTCTCATAAATTGCCCTCATTAGCCAATGAATCTTTAAACTAATATTGTTAATCTATTCTTTAACCATCTAAAAAAAAATTAAGAAGAATTAAAAATTAGCAAATAAGACCTAACCTTAAGTAATATTACAGTAAATACACCTAACCCTAACCCTAATTATAAGTAACACACTCTACTATAGCAAACATATTTAACTCTAACCCTAACTATAAGTAATTAATAGATTTTGTATGGTGTTGTATTTATATTGGTTAATATCATAAAGTGACGTTAACCAATATAAATACTACTGTACAATATCTATATTATCATATGGCTAATGTAGATCATACTTTAAATAAAAATTTCTTTTCAATATTGTATGCAAATAAACTTTTTTGATCAATATTATACGCAAATAAACTATTGGTATCAATATTAAACGCAAATAAACTTCTTATATCAATATTGAACAATAATAAAAATATCGGTCAAAGAAATTAGCATGATCCTATAGGGCTGTGTGATAATATTAGATAAAACAATGATAAAACACTCTACTATAACTAACATACTAACCCTAACCCTAATCCTAACCATAAGTAATACACTTTATTATAGCCAACGTACCTAACTTTAACTTTAACCTAAGTAATATTAGTTAACAAAATTTACTATAGCCAATATACCTAACCCTAACTCTAAGTTATATCATAACTAACATCAAAATTCCAAGAAATACTTACTATGTATTAAATTATTAAAATTATATCTGACTTTAGAAGAAAATTGTTCGTGAAAACTGAATTTATATTTAACTGAATAGAAAAAGAGAAAAAATAGTGTTTAATAAGAAAAGAAAAAAAGAGTGTAATAAAGAAAAAAGGAGAGGAGGAAGTGTATTGCTCAGGTATAAAAGTATAAAAAAAGTTTATTTAAATCAATTTATCATATTGTACAATGATTTATGATATCACAGGATTAGTCACAACTTACGTGATAATATAGGAGAGGATACTGGTATTCCCTGGTAAAATGTACATTTTTCTTAATAAAATATAATAATGTTAATATTTAACTAATAAATCACATGATTAATTATCTAAGCACATGACATTTAAGGCTTAGCAAAACTTCCCCAGTAACACCATCAAAAATGTCACTATCACGTGATTTTTGGCCCGCATTATGGCGTTATGCATTAACATGTGAAAATAAACAGTGACGAATAAGGGGTGACGAATAAGTTTTTGTCTACTCGAAAAAAACTGTCCCTCAGATAAATATAGTTTACGTAAAGCAGAGTGGATGTGATGCTGGTGATGAATATTTTTCACAGTCACGTGATAGTGAAAATTTGATGGTGTTACTGGGGAAAATGGCTTAGCAATATATCGCATTGTAGTGATAAAAAACAAAACCCTAAATTTTATACTAGAATCAAAAAATCCAGCATATTTGTTAACATTACCATGAATCCATAATACGGTTAAATAATTCTTATATTTTATTAAGAATAAATAATAATAATAGTAGTAAGAAATACTACCTCTTGCTTCTCTTACTTAGATGACATCAATAGCACTTTCATATACTGTATATATTAAATAAACAATATACTTATTTTATTGTATTTTAAAAATAATACCCATAAAATATAATTATAAATTAATAATAAATGATATGGCGAACCATAAATAAATAAAATAGAGTAGTTAGTTGCAATAAACTATAAAAGTTATTCATTCTAACTTCTAATTGTAGAAATATATTTTAGGTATCTTTAGGTGCTTTATTATGAGTTAGGTACAGTACATTTTGCCAAAATCCATTTTACCGAATTGTTCATTTCGCTGAATTCCCAAATCACATAGATGTATGTGCAGGTGATGATAACTGTTGCTTTAACTCCTGTTCCATAATTATATTTTTATCCAACTTGGCAATAATTTTATCATGCTGATCGGATTTAAGTTCCTCCATGTCACATGACTCCGATCGTGAAGAATCTTCACAGTTTTCAAGATTACTGTTAATTTGGATAGTATTTGGATGCATTAACTTGCGGTTGCTTTGATAAGACGAAGATGCGGATCTTATACTCTCAGAACTAGCCTCATAAGATTATGATAAGTCTTGCTCGTCTTGCTCTGAAATTAATATGTCTGTGACCTCAGGAATTTTAGTCACGTCCTGAGAAATTACAAGTGCCTCTTGATCTCTCTGTTTCTTTTCCCGCCTCCTCTCTCTAATCTCATTACTAATGCTTTTCTTATACACATCATCCAAGAAATCGACCATTTTCTCGTTACCATCAAGGTCACTAGGTGCTCGTCCTACTTCATTATTGAGTTGGTCTATTACAGGATCGGGTACATCAACAGTTGGTACCATTATCGCTTTTTACCGTTTTGTGTCTGACCAAATGGTAACGCCATCCCATCCACTGCTGAACTCTATTCTAATAATGCAAGTCTAGCCTCAAGCTCTCCGACTCTAGACTTGAGTTCAGCATTCTCAGCATCACGCCTTGCACACTCTTCAATAATTTGCTTCAACCTCGCATTCTCAGCCTCAACCTCAGCAAACTTTAGAAACTTCTCTCTAAGTTCGGGAATCTCAACATTCTCCTTCCTAAGCTCTGCAATCTCGACTAAGAGCTTGGAATTTAATTCTCTCAATGAATCAATGGATTGCATGTTCGATAATAATTTTTTATATAAGATGGAATAATTCAAAAGTTCGTTAGAATAGATAGTAAAAAACCGTGACAAAATGTCATGAACGAAATTGCTAATTTATTGATGTAAAAATAAATTACAAATATTTGGTAATATATAAACTTGTTTTACAAAGTGAAATAGAGTTTCTATGACAATGCCTGCCGGTGTTTCGTTCATCTAAGGCTAAGCTATCTATATACAAACATGATACTCTAACTCTAGTCCGATTTCATTTGTCCCCGACATCGATATTCTGGATAAAATAAAATGGCCGACAGTTATGCATAGAACACGCCAGACTCAGAAGTAAATTAACAGTATTGATCTTCGTGAAAACTCACCGAAAGTTTATGTTCTCCGCTTAGTAACGCCCTAGAAATTTCAGAGCAAAAAAATAGATATTAGCTCTGCAAGCTCTGAGTTGCTTCCTTGCAAATGCACAGCCACAACCGAAAAAATACGCTTCATTCACCTTAATTGCGAAGTGTCTCGCCCGGACTTCAATAATTTTTCGTCAACACTTCTTTCAAACTGCTAGCGAGATAATGCTCGGAGAAAATAGAACAACGGTTTTGTAAGAAAATCTTACATCACAGAGCGTTACTGATTACGGTTGATCGTATGACCACTCACGGGATACAGTGTAGCACAATAAAATTTGACATGTAATTATTACTCCTAACATCGTATTACTTACTCTCTTTCCCACCTCATTATATTCATAAATTTTTATTGATATTTATTAATACGTAACCATGGATAAAAAAAAGGATAATGTTAATTTTGTCTCTACTAGTTCTATTTTCGATAACTTAGATCTTCATGCCAAACCAATGGGCTCCTCCACTAAGAATGCAATGGACGCTAGTCGAGGTAATTTTTAGCTGTTTATGAGTAACTGGAAAAAAAAATTCTTAAGCAATCTTCACCCTAGATCTGGGAGTGCATCGAAATAATGGCGAGGCGGAGCAGAAAAGGACAGACAATATACAACAAATTTCTTCTTCCGTACAGGTAATTCTCAAAGAATTAATCTCTTTTATAGATGTTGATGTTTACCTTTTAATGCACATCAGGAGAAACAACAGAATTTTCAACAATCCCAATGGACGTCCAGATCCAATGATATTGCCGGTAAATGGGACCGCAATCATTATAATAACTCAATGGGATGCTCTCTGTTACCTGTACACGATCAACTTATACTTCCAAAAGACAAAGAAGAGAAAAAATCGCAAGAAATATTTGAGACAAGTGAGATCACTTTTTCGGCATCAAGACCAGCTCTGTCAATGGATAACAATAATGGAAAACAGTCGCAGAAGGCAACCATTCACAGTCAATGTTTCCTGGAAATCGAACCAGCAAAAGATTACCAACCATGCATTTGGTGCATCGATTACAGCTCACGACCCGGACGACAGGAAAGAATTGTGCAAATACCGGCAAAACAACGACCAATACATTCTTCCTCGGGATCTACATGCAAATGTAATTCCGAAACTAACAGATTGGGAGTTCGGGAATTGTTCGGAAATGAATGCTTGGACCTATTTATGCCGAGTGGGGCCAGATCAACAAATCAAGTCTCGAACAATATCAGTACACAACAGAGTAATAACGGAAACATGCGAAAATTGCAAAGCTATTCAGAATTGGTTGATGCACTAAAGAATGATCGCAAGTTTCGTGAATTCTGTAGAACTAAAGATGAATGGTTGATCGACCAAGAGAATAGGGAATACTTCGATAAAATATATGGTATCACCTATATTCACCCACTGTTTGTAGATCATTCTGGAGTGGTTTTTCTGTTTTTAGATAACCGTGGTATTATGTTTAAGTGGAGTGAAATGACACAAGATATGTATATCTTGGGAATTAATAAAATGGAGGGTCTTGCGAATTACCTCTACCACCCAGAAAAGATATGTGCCGTTATGAAAGACACCGGTGAATTGGTACCTGAAGTGGAACTTACACATCGTGTAATGGAAAAGATGGCAAAGGCTAAGCCGTTAAAAGTGATCAAGTGATAAAGTGATATGAGAGAGACCATGTGTTTCATTATAAAAAATATTATAGGATTTTTTTTTTGCAGTACATTAAGAAGGTGCTTTGGGTTGGGCTTTTTGATTTTAACCTATGTAATAAAAAAAATTTATTATGATCAATAAAGAAACACATTATTATGCATAAAAAATAAAGCCCAGAACTTTCGAGAAAAATAGACCAGATGTGGTAAACGTGAAATAAAAAACCGTGACATTTTGTCACGATCAGTGTCATGTCATTCATGTGTAAAAATTTTTTATTAATACATGCGAAAATAAATACAACATTGCCCGTGATACATGACCATTTTTTTTTCTATGCTAATGATCGATACACAATTATTTTTTGAACGATACCCCCTCTATTATAGCTTTCTTCTTTGAAGGAGATTCGTCTCCCGCACATGCCCTGTTTTTTATTAACCATACTATTGCACCCACAACCTTCTTCACTCCACTACGCAACGTTTGATATTCTTCGGATTCTTTATCCAAGGCCTTCTTGTTGAATTCTATAGCCAACGGAAGTTCACTCGCCTGGGAAATTTCACCCGGACTATAAAGCAGAAAATGCCAATCTCTGGCCGAAGTCACGATACCATAGAGGTAGTTGAAATCGTCATCTACCCTTTTTCGTTTCCTCTTGTTCGTTTCATACGAGCTCTTGAGTTGTTTGATATTTTGAGCGAAGCCTTCGAGTAAACTACGCTGGACTGTCTTCTGTAACGCAAACAAGGTTCTCGGCCTCCTTGATTGCATAATCGACTCGCCCAGAGCATTTGTCACCAATTATCTCGTATTCGGGTCTAATGAATTCCTTACTCGTGGCATCTCCCGCAATGTGAAGGGCTGTGTGAAGTATGGTAGAAACGTATTCATTACGCATAGACTCCAAGCTATCCAGGACCAATGACCCGTAATATTTCACCCTAAACAAAATATTCTCCACGTAGTGCTCGAAATGCTTATTGGTGTTTTGAATCTCGTGTGTTTGAAGAGAAATAATGGGATGGTGTCTGTACCATCAGAGTCGAGCTTATACTCTTGCAACACTTTCCTCAAGCTCTTGAATGACGAGAACGCTTTTAACTTTTTCTCCTTACACTCCTTAGCGAAGTCGGCAAGAACTGTTGCAAGCCCTAAACCTAAACCAATACTGCGAAACTCTTCGTTGGTTGTCTTGAGGAAAGCACGACCAATAATCTCTTTCTTTTCTAAAATTTTTATAGCAGTCTCGCTAAGTTTCAAGTCATCCTCCTTACGCAAGAAATTTATCAGTTCCTCAGTATCATATTTTTTAATTTCGTCCGCTAGCGTGACTTTCTCATTTCCAGTAGTAGTAGCAGAAGTGGGAGGTGTATCTACAATATCTGACATAGTGTTACACTTTTTTGGCTCAGACAGAAAAATAGTGTTACTTTCCGGAGTGAGATAAAAATTTATTTTGGGAAAAAGCCAGCATTAATATAGGTTTTTATGTCGTACAGGCATTTGGACTGCATCATATCACGTGACCTATTTCTCATGTACGTTTGATAAAATAATACTTTATTTACTGTATAAAATAAAAATGTTGCCGGAAACTGGCTTACAATACATAAAAATTGCGAATATTTCATATTACATTAGTGGGAATAAAAAATACTAATTATTTGTGTGGCACCGTTTTAGTGGGAGAATACATGATAACATTGATTCTGGCCCTTTTCGCCGGAAAATTTAAGTTGGGGTTGTATGGAAAAATGACTAAAAATTTTGTCTTGCGGTTCCATTCTTTCAGCACCCTCTACTTCAAAATATTCATTGTTACTTAAGTTGTGGATTACAATGCTATCAGATATGAAGCTGACCTTATATAAAGCCAACCTGGTCGAATCTATATCTTGAAATCGATCTAGACAACAGGTTCTGATTGCCTCTGCAAGAGAAAAGACTCTATTGTTGTTATTGTTAGATATCGTTACATTAAAATATTTCTCCCCTCACCAGTAGAGTTCCAATCCGCCATCCGACGGATAATCACATTTTGACAGTTGTACGCTCATTTAATTAATATAAAAGAGCATTTTTTTAAGGATATCCTAAGAGCATAATACAGTATATAATTTAATAAATTTAAACTTTCTTTTCAAAAATAAAAGTGAGGAGAAATTAGGAACGGATTAAAATATCATCCGACGGATGAAAATTTCAATCCGATTAAGATTTCACCCTATTTATTTTATGTTCAATTAATTAAATAATGCATAGTCTAATCACCTTACATCGAATGCAGTTCCTAAATTATAAATTATGAAACATAAATGTCTCTTTCCAAAAATAAATGAGAAGAGATTGATTATCCGTCAGATGTCAGATTGAAACTCTACTCACCAGGAATGAGACAGTTGAGAGTAATATCTCCACCAGCGAGAAACTTGTCAAGCTTGTCAGGCTTATCAGGAACCTCAGTCTTATTAGACATCTTGCTTTCCTAAATACAATACCCATAGTAAAAAAAAACTTGCTCTCATACATACTCAACTTCTGGCATATACATACCGTAATTCATGATTTACATAAAAAGTAGAGAAATTCGTTATTAAAAACTGGGAATAAGTTATATATAGTAATATATAGTAATACAGAATCTGAAGACATGGCAAATTAAAGTACTAATTTTTGAAATATAATGTAAAAACTAAAAACATTAGCATAAAATTACACTATTTGGTCAACTTTTTATCAAAAGTCCGGTAAAATTTTTGATTATTAGAGATAACTTTCCTATAAACTTAAAGGAAAAAATGCCTTTTTTTTCATATATTGTGATTGATGGATTTTTCTTTTTAACTCATAGGAAAGTTGTCTCTATTGATCAAAAATTTTACTGGTCTTTTGGTAAAAAGTTGGCCAAATAGTGTAGTTTTATACTAATGTTTTTAGTTTTTATATTATATTTTAAAAGTTAGTACTTTAATTTGCTGTATCTTCAGATTCTGTACTACTATATATTACTACATATAACTTATTCCCAGTTTTTAATAATGAATTTCTCTACTTTTTACGCGAATTACGAATTAAGTTTTTTGTGAAAAGTTGGCTGAACTTTCACATACACTATATGCTTTATATCTTGCTGGGAAAAAGTTAAGGAGGTATGAGGCGTAATTAGTATTGTTATATGATGCCAAAAGTTCTATGAAATCACATGCAAATAGAATCTTCATACCTTTTCACATAGAGATCTACTAGAAAGACTTAAACTTGGTTTTATGCCTGGTGATCTTAAAATTGCAAGTCTCTCAGCCTTTCATAACATATGCTTTATTAGCACTATTTACTTATAGAGTAGGTTCAGTAGGTTTTGTGTTGCAACTAGAAATCCTTTCACATTTTTCTCATATTTGTATAGGGAAAAATAAAAAATAAAGGAGATATTTTTCTTTATGCAAAATTTGGCTGTTGCATGGACTGTCATATAATCAGCCTATTTTTTGTTGCACAAATTGTGGCCTAGCGAGAATTCTCTAAACTATTTCAGACTAAGCTTTCATCTAATATAAAAGTTTTTATGATGCATAGGCATTTTGCATCATTCATGTGACTTTTAATAAGAAATACGTTTTATTATTTATAAAATAAATCAAACACAGCTACATTATTTTCTCAATAGAAATTCTGTTATCAAAAATGCTAAAAAAAACTTTATTTTTAATAATTCATACAATATCTTAATACACTATCCTAATTCATACAATATCTATAATATTCATACGTCATGTCTAATTCTGTTCTATCCTTATAAATAATCACAAAATCTCTATAAGGGTTAGATTGACCCACTTTTTCACCAACTCCTTCTATGTTGTAAACCCATCTAGCTAATTCTGCTAATTCTTCAATTGTTTTTGTCTCATTATCATTTTAACTTGAAGAATTAACTTTTGATCTTATATTATGATATCTATAATCTAGGTTTTTTTATTGTGATGCAACTGTATTATCATTAAAGTATTTTTTTTGAAAAAAATAAATATATACAAATCTTACATCTACGCCAAATTAATCTATAAACTACCAGTATTTTAATGTTTCTTTGGTATTCCAACATATAATTTTTTTGAATACATTGAGTTCTACATAATTTATTTTGAGTAACATTTTCTTTTCATGATTATAAAAGGTAAATATAAAACTTCATGTTAAATATACCTATAAAGTTATATATATGTATATTATTATAAATTTCAATCATTACCTATCTTGATTTTTTATATTACTTTCCAGTTTCAGAATTACCATATAGCGCTGCATACAGTATCCTCTTCAAATAGTATCCCCTTTAAATAGTACCAAGGTATTATTCAACTACAAATTTTGATATTTTTTATTAGTACCCAGGGCTAATTCTAGCTAAAATTTAATATTTGGTTAAGGTTACTATTCTTTATATAGTATCCCTCTCCTCATATAATACCCTTCTGGGTACTATTTAATCTAGGCTGACTTTTTTGAATACTATATGTAGTGCTATACGATATATCAGGTGAATCTACAATAATATAAATATAACTGAAAGGCTGACCTTCCTAGAATCTGTTAAGACTTCCATCAGGAAATTTGAAACAAGTCAGTTCTGCAGAGATCTGCAATTTTTGCAGATCTTCACATTTTTTTGCACATTTTTTTGCAATTCTGCGAAATTCTGCAATTTTTGCAATTTCGCAAATAATTAAATAATTTTATTTATAAAATTAGCGAAATTTCCCAATTTTGCAGAATTTCATTCAACAGAAAATTTAAAATAAGCTAGTATTACAGAGTTCTGCAAAATAGCAGAATTGCAAAATTTTTTATGGTGCAGTTCTTCACAATTCTGTAATATAGAAAAAGAACTGCACTAATTGGTCATATAAAATGATTAGCCACTAGCCGAATTTAGACATTTATTTAAACTATTTGATTAATAAAGTTTCAAAACTTAATCATTTTTCTTTTAAAAAGTTTTGAAAATAAAAGACAAAATTTTTTTTAAAAAAAATTAATTTTGTAGGGACTTCAGTCTAACAAAGTTTTGAAAGTTTTGAAGTATAGAACGAATGAAATTAATAATTTCATTCAACTTTAAAGTTTTTTTAAAAAGGTGAGAATTTTGAAGGTAAGTTCAAAATTTTACTTTTTTTCACTTTTTAAATGAACCGTTTTTAAATATTTTAAAAATTATATTTTATATTTTTATTTTTAATAAAATGTTTTTTAATGTTTTGAAATTTATTTTAAAAAATTTATCAGAACGTTTGTTAACGTTCTGATTTTTAATATTTCGTTTTTTATTTTTAATTTTTTTCAAAAATTTTATTTTTTTGAAAAATATTATTTTTTTGAAAAATATTTTTTTAATTATTTTTATCGAAACATTTGTTAACGTTTTAAAAATTTTATTTATTTCTTTTATTTTAACAAAACTTTTTAATGTTTCATTTTTTTATTTCCAACTTTTTTCAAAACGTTTTTAAATATTCAAAATTTTATTTTTTTAATTTAATTACGAATTGTTTCTAAATATTCAAAAATTATATTTTTTTAATTTAATTAGTTATCAAAATATTTGTTAATATTTTGATTCATTTTTTTAATTTTCTTTATATTAAAACGTTTATTAACTTTTCAAAAATTATTTTATTTTTATTTTTAACAAAACTTTTTTAATGTTTCATTTTTTTATTTCCCAATTTTTTTAAACTATTTTTAAATGTTCAAAAATTAAATTAATTATTGAAACATTTGTTAACATTTTATATTTTAATTTTCTTTATATCAAAATGTTAACGTTTTAATCCATTTTTTTAATTTTTATTAAAACGTTTATTAACATTTCAAATTTATTTTATTTTTTTTATCTTCTATCAAAATGTAACTAGCGTTTTGATTCTTTTTTTTGGATTTTTAATCAGAACATTTGTTAATGTTTTGATTTACCTTTTATTTTTATTGAGACATTTTTTAACGTTTTGATTAATTGTTTTTATTTTTTTAACGATACATTTTTTTCATTTTGAAATTTTTTTTAATTTTCTTTATATCAAAACATTAAAAATATTTTGATTCATTTTTTTTATTTTTTATCAGAACGTTTGTTATCATTCTAACCTTTTAATTTTTTTTATCAAAACGTTAAAAAACGTTTTGAATTATATTTTTTTTATTTGATGTTAATAAACATTTACTAATGTTCATTTATTTCTTTTTATAGGTCCAGAATGCTGAAAGTACGAGTTTTGAACTCCATTTCGAAGGTAAAACTTTGAATTAATTATTTTATATTTATTTTAATAACGTTATTAAACATTCATTTTTTTATTTTTTTAAGTTTCTGGATGTCAAAGAACAGCTCTGATTCCATTTTAAATTTTTTCTGTTAGGTTTTGGTGGCTTTTGAGCGGAGTTCAAAGGTATTTACCTTTGAAATTATAATTTAATTTTTTTAGTTTAAATGAAACATTGGCTAACGTTTTAATTTTTTTCTTTGTGATTTATGGCATTTCGAGATGCCTTCTGGGACAGAATTTTAAAGGTATCTTTGAAATTCTACTTTTTTTTTATTTAAATGAAATATTTTTATTAACGTTTATTTACCTTTTTTGTAAAATTCAACTTCTGAACTCCATCTGAACAGAATTTCAAAGGCAAATTTTAAAATTCTTTATATTTATATAAATAAAACATTAACTAATATTTTGATTTCTTTCTTTTGTAAATCTACGGTTTCCTGTTGATTTTTGGACAGAATTTCAAAGGTAAAATTCCTTTAAAATTATTATGTTTTTCTTTTATTTGGTGAACGTTTTCTAATATTTTTTTTTTTATGCTGAGTTTTTGGCACTCTGGATATCTTCTGGAAAGGATTTTAAAGGTAAACCTTCGAAATTCTTTATATAAATTAATATATAATTATATAAAAGAATTACTAAACTTAACCAAGGGGAAATTTTTTTACTAAAAATAGCTATTTTTTTGATATGCTATTGACATAGCTATAATATTATTTTATATAGTTTAATGTATTTCATATGCATTTCGTTATCCATTAAAATCATGTTATCTAGGCTTATAATTTCATTGCGAAATAATGTCAAAAAATTACAATGGTTTTGTAATTGTTTTGTAATTGCTTTATAATTTTTTTTTAATACAACTGTAATTTATTTCAAATACATTTATATAGTTTTATAATGGATCTGATAATAGTTTTTCATTAATATTTTATTAATTTATTATAATTATGCAAATGTTACATGATGTTATATTATATATTCAGTATAATAAAAATATTATCCTTTCCTATTATATGGGCTCTTTGCAGTAGAAAGGAAGCAAACTGCAAAAAAAAAATTTTTTAGTTAATGCTAATTCTGGATAAATTACAATATTTGGAGTCTTTTTAGTATATAATTATAAATTTAATTTTTTTAGTA
>JADRCO010002486.1:0-13460 GCA_021464525.1 Rhizophagus sp. LPA8_4_AMF
TACTGTATTTCTAGTTGACTCTTTCCCATTGTAAAATAAGTTCAACGAAGCCAAAATAAAGAGTGTATATGTAACTCGTATAATACTGAGTTGTTTTTCTTCGTTCTTATTTGTAAAATAATGTTTTCAAAGAAAACAGTAGCTTTTTACTAGTTAAAATATTATTCAAACTATCTTGTAGTTGTTAAACTGACGTAGTTTTCTTTATTTCTTTCCTGTGGGAAAATTGTACAAAAGGATCGGTGGGAAGAGTTTTTCTATTATCACACTATAAATATAATAATTGAATGTAATTTAAATATAACAAAATTGAAATTAAAATTAATTAAAAATAACTAAATTTTAGTAAAAAATAAACTAAATTTTGGTAAAAATGAAACTTAAATTTTGGTAAGAAATCAACTAATTTCGGTAAAAATTTTGTCAGTCAAGTGGCAGTCTGAATTGTACCACTCGGTATAATAAATATTTGATCAATTTCAGCTAGATTTCAGACATATTTTGGACATAATTCAGCCTAAATTTGCTGATCCAAAATTTGACTGAATTGGACTATTTTGACTAGTGTTTGTAACTCATTATTTGAACTGTGCAAATTTGGTACTACCAGAATTCTCATATACCTGCCAACTTTACTAATGTTTCTTGCACCAATTCTTTCTCCAAATTTCTAATCAAATTCTCCTTATTCTCTTTTTCATCTACTATTTGATCTCGCATTTCCAACTGTATTTTCAGATCATCTTTTTTCAACCGTTTTGCAGATATCCCTATAAACAAAGTTTGGTGAGCAAAATCTTTTGATGAATTTATAAGTAAAACAAAATATACATACTGGATGCGTTAGGTAAAGGGACTTTCCAATCAGATACAGGAATTGTAGGATTAGATACAATTGGTTCAGGTATTAACAACTCTCGTTTTATTAGTTTTTCCAATTGTACCGGAGAAAAATCATGCCATTTACCAATATTTGGAATATCTCTAGCACGAATATACCCAGAAAATTCGCCTTCTATGGGAAAAGTCCATTCAAACCAATTTGAATTTCCTGGAAGGGAATTTGTTTTTCTCTTTTCTGCACCTTTTTCTCTTTTAGGTTCCAAGTGTGCCACTGACGTTCCACAAATTCCACTTATAGCATTTTCAATATCTTGGCCACACGTTATATTAAAGCCAAGTTGGACTTGCCTTTTTATTGCATGCGTAATCTGAAAAAAAAATGAATAAGTTTTTTATCCATTTGCTAACTTCAATATTATATTGATTCATACCTGTGCATGATGGCTATCAATGGAAGTTTTGGCCTCACCAGCTTCCAAAAAAACCATTTTTTTTACACGAATTCCATACCACTGATACCATTGACTTAGTATTATCATAAAATCAGCATTGTGATAATGTCCTCCATTATCGGTTATAATGCTCACCCATTTTGGCCTTCTTTCCATAGAATCAATCACTGCATGAAGACTTGAGGCTGTAAACCATGCGTCTTGACGTGGATCATTGGACCAATGGTCAATGGCTTTAACATCAAGTTCCGTATCAGAAATTCGGGTATAAATTAATATGGAATGAAGGACCCATCCTTTTTTACCAAAAAAATCTTCTTTCGTTTCTCTTGCATGTTTCTCTAAAATCTTCATTTTATAATCACACACTAAGACTGCACCATCTTTGTCTAATTCTAGGAGGTTTGCGTTAAATTGGCTACTAAGATATACTTTGCGTGTTTGATGAGCAAGATAATATAATAGCTGGTCTCGACATTCATCAAGTTCTTCGTGAATTGACTCATTAGTAAGTTGCTTGAGATGAATAAAAAATTTGAAGAGTATACAGCAATTATCACATATATTTGTGTGAGTTTCAGTACATGTGCCAAATGCATATAAGAGGCAATGATTAATACAAGAATCATGAACAGTGAGACCATTTATTGAAACGTATAATTTTTGTTCATATTCTTTTTTGAGGTATCTTTGCAAATATTCAATCTGGCTAATAAACATTTCCTATATTTATCAAAATCCAATCAAAATTATTAGACTATTTAAGATCATCATACAAGAATAAAAGTATTACCTTTTGTTTAAAATCAACAACATGATCCTCTATAATTTTCCTAAGATCATCAAATACTTCATAACCATAACGACTACAGGTTCCACATAATCCACCCAAGTCTTCCCGGTATAAGTATTGATCTCCTTGCAGGTAAGCCATAAATGTTGTTCGTTGCATACCATCAGAATATTGATGATGAAATTTTTCCCACAATGCACTTTTGGTATCTTTCAAATATTTTACAGGTTTGCCTGTTTTTGATAATGTCTTATATGAACTCATAATTATATGAGCTTTATCCTCAAAGAATTGTTCAAATTGCTGAATTTTTTTGATTCATAATACAGTATAACCTTAATTGATCCTGAAGAGTAAAAACTTTATTTACAAATAATTTTTAATCTAGCAATCCAATTTGGATGATTTTTTTTTATTTTGATTAGAGCAATGAGATCTATTGATTAAAAAGATCATTCAAATCAGATTACTAGATCGTGAGATAAAAATTTTTGGGTTTGAATTGAGTCTGAGTCAAGTTTAAATCAAATTGAATTTGCAGAGAAAAAGTTTGATTTGTATAGAACACTATATTTGGCATAGTAAATGTAAATCAAGGAATATTAAAATACTGATTTTTGATATTTCATTCAGCCAGTAATCGTAGAAAGGCATATCTGAAATGTATGTCAGGTTAACTTATATGGAAAAGATCTGCACTATTTTTTACATCTGTTACACCTAGGAGGTTAGGCGTAATTACTATTTATTTTTTGGACTTAGTTTTTTTCACATAATGTGAAACCTATTTGTTACATGAATATTTATTACTGAGTGGTCAGCTGACCATAATATCATGATGCTGATGACTATCTAAAATGGCATACATTTCAGACGTGCTGTAAAAAGATGAAACTACTACTATTCGATTTGTCTTGAAAAGACGATTCTAATCATCTAATGAAATATATTACATCTTTCTGTGATTATTGGATAGCAAGTTAATTTATTATATTCTTTATATGACTGTGACTATAAATGGTACTTTTTAATATAAGATTTTTGAGAATAGGTATGATAGTGACTATAAATAGATTATGACTATATAGAATAGATTTTAATAATAAAATGTTATGAACACCTAACTGGTGTAACTATATAGTAGAATATGACTATAATGAGAGTTACTATAGAGAAAGTTGACTGTATATAAATTCAATATTAATATTTAAAGGTAAAATAATTTTAATTTTATATTTGTAAAAAACTATATATAGTTAACTTTTTCTAAATGCATATTCTCTAAATACTTGAATAATACTAAGATATTAAATTCAGATCTTATGTAATAAAAATTTCAAAATGAAATATCTCAGTCAATATTACACCTACAGAGATAATATAGATATCATAATATTCATCTTGATGAGATAAAGCTGACAAATTCAAGATTATTAAAATCCAATCACTGTTTCTGAGATTGTAAAATTTGAAGATAAAAAGTTAATATAATTTTATACATTTAAAACCAGAATTTATTATAAGGTTTATATAAAATCAGATTTAAGTTTTTTAGTATTATTTAAAATCCTGTACATGTAAAACCCTGAATAATTATAATTAAAATCATATTTTTTATATTAAAATTTTTTGAAATTTTACTATTGCCATCTTGAATTTAATTTAAAAGCTATAGCTATAAAACTTTAATAAAAAAATTACCTTATTATTATCTATAATTTTATAATTTAAAAAGTAATATTTTGGAAAACTCTTTCCAATGATCCTCTGGATCACAAATTTGTGAAAAGAAAAAATTTATTTTTTCACAATATTCTTTATTAAATATGTCTGAAAGTACTTTAAAACCAACTATACAAGAACTCTTTTCCTACTCTAAATTCAAATATAAGCCTTTTTTGTTGCAGAACTTAACAAAAATGAAAAAACAGACTTTTTACCATAACCGAACACTTTATGAAAAAAGTTTTTTACAATAATAATAAACTCTTTATGTTTACTTACTTACAATCTTTGAATAATAAGATGGAACAGAAATACTTGAAAGAAATACTAAAGCAAGAATATGAGGTGACTATAGAAAACTATGATAAAACTGCTTCTTCTACTAAGTTTCACAGGTCAAAATTAGTTAAATAGGATATCAATAGATTATAAATAAGTTATCAATCAGCTATCAATCGGCTACCCTATTGGTAGCCGATTGAACTTGCGCCATAATCCGTCACCAATCAGGCAGGCCGATTAATAGCTGATTCATAACCTATTGGTAATCTATTGGTATCCTATTGGTATTTTTACCAAATCGGTTATCAATAGTTTATCAATAGACTATCAATCAGCTATCAATCAGCCTGCCTGATTGGTGACGGATTATGGCGCAAGTTCAATCGGCTACCAATAGGGTAGCCAATTGATAGCTGATTGATAACTTATTTATAACCTATTGATACTTTATTTAACTAATTTTGACCTGTATATAAAACATATAATTTATAAATAGCTTAAAAAATTTTATTGATTAATTTATATACCTGTGCATATTTTTCTTATTACAATAAATCAAATTAGCTAAACAAAACAATAATGAAAATAAAATTTACCATGTCTTTCTAATTTACCTTTAAAGTCTGATATATACAAGAAACCTGGTATGGTGGCATCTCTATTTACTAGAAAAAAAATAAGAAATGAAATATTAGAAATTTTTCTTTAAAGTCAAACTAATAAAAAAAACTTTTTTCCAAATTTATCTTTAAAGTTCAGTATGTACAAAAAATCTGGCATCCCTAAAAAAAAATAATAAGAAATGTTTTTTAAAATTAAATATAAATAAAAAATGACTTTACCTTTAAAAATCCAGTGTGTACAAAAATTGGTATCTCTAAAAAAAAAATGTAATAAAATGTTAGAAACGTTTTTTTAAAGTCAAGCAAATAAAAAAAAAATTCTTCTTTTCAATTTACTTTAAAGTTCAATATGTATAAGAAACCTGATATCCCTAGAAAAAAAAAAATAAGAATAAAATGTTAAAAATATTTTTTGATCAAATAAATAATAAAAAAAGACTTTACCAGTATGTATAAAAAAAACCTTGCTGGCATCTCTAGAAAAAAAATAAAGAATAAAATGTTAGAAACGTTTCTTTAAAGTTAAACAAATAAAAAAAGGCTTTACCTTTAAAAGTCTAATATGCACAAAATCTGATACCTTAGAAATAAAAATGTATAAAATGTTAAAAACATTTTTTAAAGTTGATCAAAAAAAATAATCTCTACATATAAGTTGATTTGTCTACTCTTAATCAATATTTTAATATTACTACATTTTTGTTACATAAAGTATTATATAAGATGCAGTAATGTTAGAGGCAAATATTAAATCATTTTTATTATTATAATTTGATAAATATTTCTCTTTAAGCTAAAATATAATAAGAATAATTCTTAGCAATATTAAAAATTTCTATTATAGTACACTCTTTATACAATAACTTAATTTTTTTTATAAAAATTAAAAATATATATGCTTACAGTCAGTTTAAGTATAAAAAATACCTATATTATACAATTATATGAATGAAAATTAATCATATATTTCAAAAAATATGAAAAATTCACAAAACTTATTAAACTTATTAGAAGAAAAAATTTTTAATAATATTTATTGAGCCTTAAAATACTTTTATAAATATTCATAACCAATAAGATTATATAAATTTTTATTTTCACTTTATATTTTATTAAAATATACTCATTTGCTAGTATAATAGTACACATTAAAAATTTTATATAGGTAAGAAATAAGTTTTTTGTTAGTGAAATGGGTTTTTTGCATCTCTTTTACATTTAATAATTTAAGTTTTGCAAATGTAGATTTTTATTCAACTTATTATTTAATTAAGTGATCATCTATTAAATAATTTTTTGGGTATTACAGAACAATTTTAGACAACGGGAATTATAAAAATCATCCAATAAAATCCTTTAATACAAAGTGGACAAATTTGCCAATATAATGCAAAAATCTGTTTATTTGATTGTGTTACAAATTTATTTTTACATTTGTTTATTTTGATATAGCACAAAATTTTAATGACGTGTACTATGCAAATCAATCAGAAATAATGCAATGTAATAAATAAAAATCCTTATATGACTGATCAATTTTTTAACCTTATTTCGAAAAATATAATGTCCTATGCTTCACTTCAGATAATTAATTATTAGATTAAATTCAGAAAAACTTTTTTCAGCAATCTTCTAAACTATAATTTTGCATGAAAAAATTTTTTATTTTTTCAACAACACTCTTATTAAATATATCTGAAAGTAAGCTAAACTAACAATAAAAGAGTTTTTAGAGTACCCTTTGTATACCTGTAAGCCTGCTTGAAGGCTTTAAAAAAATTAAAAAATAAAGTCTTCTAACTGTATTTTGGAAGCAGTTTTCATTGATAAAGATAAGCACCTTTTATTCTCACCTTTAATGGTAAAGGATGATCTCTTTTACAAGAAACAGTTGAAAAAATTACTTAAAAACGAATATGAAGTTAATATTAAAAACTATGCAAAGACTGCTAACCTTATGGATCTTGACAATTGCTATATTAAATCCATCATATATAACATCATTATAGAGGTTATTCTGTTCACCTACGCCAAAAATTTGGATAACATCATGATGAACAAGGCTGTTATTTCAGATAGTAATGATAATCCCAAATTTGGAAAGCCAAGTATATCTATTTTTAATGCTAACCTCAGTATAATAACTGCAGACAGCAATGAATACTAATCAACAATTGACATAACTTCTATTAATAAAGATGATTTATTTATATCTGTGATGTTTAAATCAAAAAGAAAACGTAAGAGAAAAAAAGCAAAGGCACAAGCTGCAGCTGCAATTAAACAACAACAAAGTACTATAATACTGAATAAACAAAATGCATCTTCCTCTATTACATTATGTGATAATGACATTTCTACTAAAGATAAACAACCTGCCATTACTGTTATTAAGACTTAAGACCAAACTTAATAATACCAAAAGACCAACTTTGAAGAAAGGGATTAAAGCGGCCAAAACTGGTATACAAAATGCAAAATATGTTATTATTAAATATGAATCTGTTAGCCCTGCCATTATGAATGTACACAATATTATTGTTTATAACGTTCCAGTAACTTGGATGGTTCAGCACCTTTTACAATATTTGTCTGTATGGGAAAAAACTATCTCAGTCAGTGAGTCAGCCAAAAGATGCAGAAAATATTCTACAGTATGAGTAAAGACTGAGATGTTTGATACTATGTGTCAAGTTTTTGATAGTAACACTTAGATTGCATCTCTTGAAAATTTTTTTGTAAGATGGTTTCCTGCCTCGTGAAATTTGAAAGAATGAAAAAAAAGAGAATTCTTTTAAATGATTACTATATATGATGTTCTAGTATCTATAACCTATGATTCCTTATGAGTAGACAGCAATATCCATTCTTTTTTTAAAGAAGCTAATGCAAAAGCGTATAAGCTAGTAATGCTCCCAGACAGTACCATCAAATTGATCACTTTTTTTGAATCATGAGACAATCTTTGGTAATTAGAAAAAGATCAAATGGTTGGATCAAAAAATTAAATGGGTTCATTATGCTACTTTGACATTACTTGCTAGCAGGAGAACAATTACTAATCCTTTTTGCCCAAATATTAATCAATTAAAGAAAAATCTGAAGGTTATAGCTTCTGGATCAAATACAATATCTATTAAACCAAAAACTTTAAATAAGAAGTTGAACATCAATCTAAATGACAAAGAAATAAAATCTAAAACTACCTTGGCTGCTAATTCTAAATTACATTAGTCAAAATACAGAAAACAGGCTTTATATATAAAAATCAAATCTTTGAAGAAATACTTATCTGAGACTGAATTGCACTTGCCTTCAGCCATTTTCTTAACTTCTTTTAGATTTATAGAGAACAATTTGGCAGTTTAGACTTTCTTGAAAATAGATCTTTATTTTTTCTTTTGCTAATTTTTGTCTTATTTTCTTTATATTTTATAATTTTTTTATTTGTATTTCAAATAGAATTTTTTCTTTTTGTTTTTTGTTTCCTTTTATAATATAACATATCTTTAGCATTCCTTTGACTACAAGGTCTTTGGAGGCTAAAAGCACCCTGGTTTACCTCATAAGTCACTTATAATAAATAAATAGAAGCAAGACAATGCACATATAGAATCTCTTGTAAGATGTCAAGTGATTTATTGAGTAGTTAGCTTAGTATAGTTAAGTAAAGAGCTTTTAAAAATCTGCATTAAACTCATTTGTAACTTACTAAACTCAATAAATATGTTACTTTGCAAAAAAAAAAATTAGATTAAGTTCAAATAATTTATTATATTCAGTATCCTATAAGATTATAATGCCAATCATTTTACTTATATTTACCATATTATATTATTAAGTATATTACAAATTATAATTAATAAATTTTATATTATTAATAATACTAATTTTTTAAGAAAAATAAAGATGAAAAGAATAATTAATATCTTCTTAATATTAATATAGTTATCTAATATTTCAATATTTGTAATATTTTCTTAATAATCTATATTTGTAGAACTACTTATGTAAAGGTTATAATTGTTTACTGCTTGAATTCTTATTTAAAAAAGATAATTGTAACAGATAATAATACTGAAATAAAAATAAAATTAAAATATTTATACTTTTTAATAAACTATTTGCATTATTAAATCCACAATTTTTTTCATTATCTTGAAAATTTAATTCTATTTAAGCATTAAAGCTTAAATTGTTAAAATCATTAGAATTACAGTTGGTCCTCTATGTACTGATATTATTATTTTGGAAAAAATATATTGGTATATCAAATTATTGTTATATATTGGTTATCAGTAAATCATAATGTAGGCCAAAAATCAAATTCTTACCAGCATTATGCAACCTTCAGATAGCTAATAAAATCTCATGTCGTGTGATTTAGATGGAACCTTTATATTAATTCAGGCCAAATTTATAATGTTAGCCTAAATTAATATCAGTATAACTTAAAATGTTAGTACATCTTACTATGTTAATTATAAAGGAACAAAGAAAAGTATCAGTACATGTTACATCGTAAAACTATATATAATATCAGTACAACAAGGTTTTTTTTATTAATTGTGAAATAGGACATGGAAAATTTATCAGTACAGGCAATTATCAGTATATAAAATATTGGTATATAGAGGTCTAACTGTATTTTCAAACAGATTAACCTTCTCACTTTTATCTAAAAAATATAACATATGGGCTGATTTTTGGAATCAAATTTTTTTACATAAAAATAATTTTATTAGATCATATCAGATTACACAAAATCACATGTTGATCACTAATTAAAATTTGTACAACAAAAAATGACCAGTGCAAAGCCACAAATATTTTAAAGCTTTTTCTCAAGTAAAGAATTTACGGACCTTAGAAAACTTTTATTTTATAGGTTTACAACTACTTGTTTCAACCTTTTATTTAATAATAAAACACTTATATGAAAAGTTTCTATTAAACTACACAGGTCAAAATCAATGCTATCGGATATATATCAGATACCTACATATTGGTGACTAATTAGCTATATATCAGGTATTTTTACATATTGGGTATCCGATTTATCACATCTTAAAATATGTAAATTACCAAGATCCCGATATCTAAACTATTAGTTACTGATATATTGTCTAATATATATCGGGTACCGATATTTGTATGAAATCTTTTAATAAAATATTACTAAGGTTTTAATGGTAAGTTTTTTATTCTTCTCTGTAAAATGCTGAATTTTAATTTCAGCGATCAGACTTGATTGGATTGATCAGATCCAATCATTATTAAATTTTTTTTTATCAACTATCAATTATCTTTTAAAAAAAATTTTTATTTTTTCTTTATAAGCTGGACAAACGGAACTTTTGAGTAAAACTCTGCATGAGCTGAGCCATGTTTAAAATAGCTTGATAGCTCACGAAACAAAAATTGATTCTGTTAGTTATACCAGACATCAATCATGTGACTTATCGATCTGATTAAGTGATTGATAATCTCTTTTTTAATTAAAAATTATTTTTTTATTTTGGCTTTTTTAAACTGAATTGTTTAAAATTTATTTATTAAAAACTTTTTCAGTCTGAAAACTCTGGAATGGTAAGTACAGGAGGGGGGTTCATGTTTTTTTATTTTTGAAATGTTACTAACATTACTTTTCACTTTTTTACTTTAGAGATGGCTTCCAGACTTCAATTTCAGCTTGAAACTCTGAAATGGTAAATTGAGAGAGGGTTTTCAATATTTCTTTATTTTTGGAATGTTACTAACATTTCTTTTCATTCTTTTACTTTAGAGACGGCTCCTGAACTTTAATTTTGTCCTAAAAACTTTGGAATGGTGAGTACAGGAGGGGGAATTCATGTTTTTTTTTATTTTTGGAATGTTACTAATATTTCTTTTCATTTTTTTTACTTTAGAGACGGCTCTTGAACTTTAATTTCATTCTGAAAACTCTGGAATAGCATAATGAAAATTCACCCTGATCCTATGATTATACAAATTATTTATATTATGTATATAATAACATATATAAGAGTTTACGATAAATTATATTGAACCACAAAAAAAATCTATCTGTTTGACACAAAATTTTATCAGGACATTCTTCTATTGTTATTCTAACTGAGTATAAAATGAGTTCTCTATAGATCTCTATGTTGAGAAAGTTTTATTAAGAAGAATTTTAAAATTACCTACATATTACACAAAGTTACTATATTGGTTTTATAACTTTTGAAGACCAAAATACTAATAAAACTTGGGTCTTTTTCTTACCAAAAACCTTTAAAATTCACATGAGCAAGGTTGAAACTCAAATAGATGATCATTTCTTTTAAAATTTTTTGTGAAATTATTAAGATAGGCGTTACAAAGATATTCTTATGAAATTTGATTCAGCTAATCAGAATTCTTGTCGATCAACCAATAAAATCAAACTTCTGTTATGCTCTCTAGAATGGTGAGTATAGGAGGGAGGATTCATGTTTTTTTTATTTTTGAAATGTTACTAACGTTCTTTTCTTTTTTTACTTTAGGACGAGCTAGACGAACCTGAACTTAAAAATTAAAATGTAAGTTAACAGGAAGTGAAAGGTGAAGTTTTTTTTAATATATTGAAGAAACATACTAATATTTCTTCAATTCTTTTTTTTCTTTAGGTTGCCAGACTATTTAGGCAAACCCAGACTTAAAAATTGGAATGTAAGTGTAGTAAGTGGAAGCTGAAAGAGGAATTTTTTTAATATATTGAAAAAACGTACTATCGTTTCTTTCTTCTTGATTTTTTAGGTTGGCAGAATGAAAAAGAAATGAAAAATAAGGGATGAGGATAAAGAAATAATGAAAAAATGAAGGCGATGATAAAAATATTGATTTTATATGAAAAATCATATGAAGCACAAAAAAAAGAAGATTGATGATGATGAATGAATAGACAAAAGAAAAATGATGAAAATGAACAGATGAAAGATGATGATAGAAAATAGGTGAGATGAGGAATGGACATATATAATGATAAGAAACAGATGAAAGATGACAATAAGAAAAAAATAAAAGTTGACGATAAGGAACAGATGAAAGATGATGGTAGGGAACATGCAAAAGATAATGATATTTATTTTAAAAAACATACTAACATTTCTTTTTCTTATTTTTTGTAGATATCAACTTTTTTTGTTATTTTTTGTAGGTGTTAGCTTTCCAGAAGATTCTTTCAACAGTAAATTACTTCTTTTTGGAGGTGAAGTTTGACATTAGCTTTGAGAAATGTTTACTAATGTTTCTTTTAATTTTTTGTAGGTTTTGATTTTTGTTTCTTGGATGATGAGATGTAAATTTCACATCATTCTGAAACTTTTTTCCTCCTTAAAAATGTTTTACTAACATTTTATTCTTCTTTTTGTAGGCCCTGGGCTTCAACTCTTGGATAACTGAATGTAAGTTTTAAAGCGTTTCAAAACTTTCCCCCTCTTTAAGAAACATTTTACTAACGTCTTCTCCTTTTTTGTATGTTTTAAATTTTATTCTTGGACAAATTTATGTAAATTTTGAATTGTTTGAAACTCTTCAAGGATGGTTTTATATAATTACCATATAGTTCCAAAATTAAGCACCCTTTTTTTACACATAACTCTGGCCAAGGTCCTCATAATTCTGGGCAAAATCTTCATAATTCTGGTAAGGGGTGCTTATTTTCAGGGGACGCTTAATTTCAGAACTATACGGTAAATAAAATTCAGTTGTAACTAATAATAAATAAAAATGGGTATAAATTATTATTAAAATATTATTGTAACATCATGAAGAATTAGGCATACTTACGATAAACAACTAATAGACAACCAATAGGTGACTGATAAGTGATCAATTTTATAATCGATTTGTATATATAGATGGAAACGCGTTTACATTATGATATTAAAGCAATATAATTTAGTATAAATGCATTTATATTCTAATTAAAATGATTTCTAATTAAAACTGATCAAATAACCAATAAAAATTAATATTATTGTTATCACGTATTATACAACTTAAATTATTTACCTTTTCATATTTGTTTATTTTTTTTTTTAAAACCTTTTCTCTTAAATTTTTTATTCTATTGTTTTGTTCAAAGTAAATACAAAAGTACAATTTTTTAATACCACTTTTTTTTTTCTACCATATTTTATTAACATCTTTTTTCCTCTTCCTAACGTTTATATTACTGTACTAAATATTTTTTTTAACACTTCTACTAATATTTCTACTAACATATTCTATTATTAAACATTTTTTTTCTAATGTTTCTACTAATTACTAAACATTTCCCTATTAACACTTATACTAATATTTATACCAACACTTCTAATACTAATAATCTCTCTTCCTCTATCTTTTTAACATTTTTTTTATTAATACAGTCGACCTCCTTTATAATCACACCTCTTGGGACCAGCAAATGGAGTGATTATAAAGAGGTGTGCTTATAATGAGATTTTTTTTATATAGTCACACATATAGATAATTTTCATTTTAGTGTGATTATATATAAAAAATTTATTTTATTATATAATTTTAAATAAAATATTAATATATTTATAAAATTTTAAAATTTTTATTATTTTTTAAGTTAATTATAATTTTATTTTTTACTTATATAAGCTAAAAAATAATTATATCATAACGTGTAGATTTTTATTACCTTTTAAATAAATATTTAATTGTAATAATTGAATAAAAATTCATAAAGTTTTATCATAGCTAAAA
>JADRCO010002487.1:0-13460 GCA_021464525.1 Rhizophagus sp. LPA8_4_AMF
TCATTTTTGCCTGTCTCTTTAATTTCATTAAACTGATTGTATGGTATCCATTCAAATACTCTATCATCATAGTTATTAATTTTTAATTGCCTGTCTTGAATGAAATCATCGATTTTTCCATTTCCACTGGTCCAATTTGTAAAATTGGTTTCTAAATATTTCAGAATATTATTTCCTGTAAAAGGTATATCTTGAGAAAACAGAGAAAACATTGTTTTCAAAAGCTCAAAATTTTTTCTAATAAAAGTCTTATTTATATATTTATAATAACGTACAAGTAAGGGGATGGCTAAGGGGGGAACATTCTGAAATGTGAGACAAGTTACGCCGATTATACTATTTAAAGTATGTGTGGCGCATTTTTGCAAAAAAAAGCGTTTAAGTCAAATTTTACAACAATAGCCATTTAAATAATGCTCTTTATGTGAACCCATTCAACACTAGCACATTTTTTAATACATAATATTTATCAAATAGTTATTATTCAAAATAGTTTCTTTTTCACGCAACGCTTACAATAAACCCCTCTTTTACGTTTTAAGTAAACTTGCAGAACAGACTAAAATACACATCTATGTGTTATTTCAAAAGTATAAATATAAGTTTATTAAGGTTTGTTTTTGAAAAGAAAAAAATTTCGTGAAAATTGACTGTGACGCATGTGCTGATCATTTTGTCGATCTTTTCCCAAAAAGTATCAAAGAAATGCAAGGGGTTAAGATGTTACACATTTTCCATTTTTAGACGCTTGCAGTTAATATAATTCTGGCCAGAATTATGTTTTAATTTTGCATTTCCTAAAATGGGGGAAATCCTAAAATTCATTCCCTAACAAGTGACACAAAAATTTGCATAAATTACTTATGTAAGCATTACATCAGCACGGTCGGGTCTGAGTCAGACAAAATTGTCAGCATTGCTGACAGATCGGCGGCTTTGTAGGTAAAGTCAGTCTTTGATAGAATTTCTTTTGGAAATTTTTTAATAAGATTTTTTTTTTTTTTTTTTGATAAAAAATTTTGTTAGATAATTAGTTTTTTTTTTATAGATAATTTCGTTAAAGAATTTTTAATGAGATTATTTTTGACTGATAATTTCGTTGGAAAATTTTTTTTAACAGGAGAGATTTTTTGTTGATAGAATTTTGTTAAAGAATTTTTTTTAATAGAGGAGGGTTTTTTTGATAAGAATTTCATTGAAAAACTTTTTTACAGAAAAATTCATTGGAGAATTTTTAATAGGGAAGATTTTTTTTTTTTGATAGAGAATTTCGGTAAAGAATTATTTTTTTAATAGGAGGGAAGTTTTTTTGATATAGAAATTGGTTTGAGAATTTTTTAATGGATAAAAATCTTTTTTGAATTTTTTTAATAGGGAAAATGTTTTTTTGATGGGATGTTGGTTGAAAAATTTTTTTATAGGTGAGACTATTTTTGATGGAGAATTTCGTTTAGAAGTCTTTTAATAGAAAATTTTATTGAAAATAATTTTTTTAATAAGGGCATTGAGAATTTTGGCTTTTTTTAATAAAGAATCTCGTTAGAAATCTATTACAATTTAATAAATTTATAAACTATATAAAAGAAATTGGGAATGTCAAAAAATCGCCGCACGGTGATCATCACCGCACCTAAAATTTTTTTTTGTTTTAAAATTTTTGACAGAAATATTGATCTATTCATGATATAAACTATGCTACTATATGTAAATTTATGGGTAGAACAAGTTTCTCTTAGGTCAAAAGGACCGCTTTTCAGTTAGTTTTGAGAAAAAATGTAGCAAAAACATTTTTTTTTGATCTTAAAAAAAATTTTTTTTAACAATATTTTCAAAATTTTAGTGCGGTTGATATTTAATTACATTTATTTTACTTAATTATTATTTAAATTTTTTTAACAAGTGATTTTTAACTCTAGCCGAAATTATAATTTTTGGCCAGAATTAAGCGGTGAAATCGCCTGCGGCGATATTTAGCAATACTCAAAAAAATTTCCCTATCAATAAAAAAATTATCTACCGAAATTTTTTATTAAAAAAAAATCTTCATATTTAAAAAAATTTCCAAAAGAAATTCTATCAAAGAAAAGCTGTATCTAACATATTAAAAAAAAAATTCTCTGCCAAGAAATTTTATTTATGAAAAAAATCACGAAAAATTTTCTATTTTTCTTTTTTTAAACTACGCTAAACTTAAAAAGGGTCTGGCTCGTTTCACCGATAATCATTTCACCGACAGTTTTGAAATCCTAACCCACTTACTCTAACCTTACCCTAACCCTAGCCCTAACCCTAATTCCTTACCTAACCGGCTAACCCTAATTCTAAATTCTCTTGTCGTAAGATGATTGTCGGTGAAATGAATGCGACCCCTTAAAAACCTGTTGATTAAAAGAAGATCGACTCTGCCGCCGATCTGTCAGCAACGCTGATCAATTTTGTCAAAACTCAAAAGATCTGACCCGGTCTTTTGTCCGAACCGCGCTGACCTTTGACCAGTAATATTTTGATCATGTCACAAAAAATTATTCGAAACAAAATTTTTCTGGTTAAATTTTTTATATCTTTATGAAATTCTTTTTTAATAATTAGATAATAAATACATACTTTGTATCATTTATTAAATGAGTTTGTGAGATAAATAAAAAATGACTAACTTCGAAATCATACTTCAATCTCACTGTCTTAGAATCATAATAAAACAACACTAACTGGAGTGTTCTCTGGCCTCTTTGACTTTAGTCAATACATTGCATTTATGAAAATATTCAATTTATATTGAGTTTTTATCAATAATTAAAAATTTATATTTTAACCATAGAAAATTAAATGGAGTAGGTATTATATTCATAGTTGTTAATATACAGTTGATATATATAAAGTTTGTTTATTTTATTATTTTATAACATTATAGGATTGATTTTATGAAATATTATTAATTAACTTACATTTTTTTAGATATTGGGCACGCATCATTAAATCCAAATTTAGTGTAAGAAATTAAAAAAATATAATTAAAATTTAACTCGAAATAATATTTTTGAATCCTTTGTCAACTTGGTATATTATTACCATGTACATAGCTTATTAAATTTTTATAAAAATGAGCGTGAATTTGGGTATTAAAACATAAAAAATGATTGTCGAATGTCTTATGATCGCTGATCATTTGATCCGATGTCGGATTTCAACAGAAAAATTATTTTGGTCATATAGTTGGGTAAATCAATCTTTAGCCTTTATGTGGAGTGTCCCGTTTGACTACAACCTTTACAGTAATTGGTGGGACATTAAAATTTATAGGTTATATTGAGGCTAATAATGTTAATATTATGAATGTTGTTTTTGCTTACCAATATCTTCGTCGTCACAAGGTTTATCTTATGTCATTAATCTAGATTTATTCAATGAAATGCATAAGGAGGCGGTAATACTTACAAAGGAAACTTGGATTTCAATTGGCGTTATGAGGGATCAATGGGAAACTCTGGAACAGGTATTGAAATGGAAAAATCTGAGAATGAGTAGTTAAAATTTTTATTGGATATATATGTTATAATTTCAATTTATCAGTTGTTGCTTCGGCAATTTCATAAATAATAAAGTATCGATATAAAGCAAGTGTTCTAAAATAGGAACAATAAACATATTAATTTGGGCATTAAATCCTTCACTTCACATCCTACTTGAAATTAATCCGTTTCACATTTACGCTTAATGCTTAGCAAGTATAATATTATGAAACATTGTTATTTTTCATTATTCCCAATTTTATGACATTCTCACTAAGATTTTCTATTTTAAATCGATTATCGGTCATGTAATACAATATATCCTTTAAAAACCTCAAATTAATGTATCTCAGTCAATAATGCTCCAATTCCTAATGAGATGAACCCAATAAATCATAAATTATTTATTTCTGAATATTAGATTACAAGTTAGCATTAATAAAGCAAATATTATTCCAGCAAATATAAACATTTGGTATTTGATTTTGATTATAAATTTCGAACAAAGTAGAAATTAATTAATAATTGTATAATATTTCATCTATCTTTATGCAATCGCGTTTGAAATTAAAAATCTACTAACTAAATCAACATTTTTCTGCATCTAGTGACAGTAGACTTATGTTAATATACCATGATTTGGATGAAAATCTTATTTTTTTGCGATCCAATTAGTTAAAATGATGTATTAACAGTTTAAGATTTTAATTTTTATACTCCTTTATATTAAATCGTTATTGACAATTACTTTATGTTCAATATTTAGAAAGATCTTAAATAAAGGATGAAAAGTTAAGAAAAGCGAACATTTGATCAAAAATATATGACGAAGATACCTGGTGTTTGAAAAAGATCGATAAAATCATCAAAATTTTCGTCAACCTTTCGGAAATTTTCAAGTAACATTTCTAATTCTGTGTAAATAACTTTTAATATTTTTATACTTAATATTTTTATTATCTTTATTATTATCTTAATAATTTCATTTTATTTTAGTGGTGAAAACTCCTTAACTCCGACAAGAATAAAAGATTAGAAATGTATAATGAATACGATAGACGCGTCATAGACTCTTATTCAATCTGAAAAAAAATGATACAAGGTCAACAAGCAAGAAACCTGACGCTAAAATTTACTGGATCAATGATAAACGACTCAGTGACTTTATTATCTTAAGAAATTAGTGGTAGCCCGATAAAAGAAATTGATATTGTTAAGAATGAAGGAGATAGAAGAAAACTAATACGCTGCATGAGGACTGTTAGCCAAAATTATTGGTTAAATATTGAAAGCTGGCATAACAAGTCTATTTCTGAGGATAATGTTAAACAGAATTAAAAATCTTTCGCGTATCATGGTTCATATTTATGGTAAATAATTATAATTTTAAAAGTTATTTATATTTTCAGGCTTTAAATTTGCTTTGATGGTATATGATGAAGAATATTTTCATTTTGATAGAGTAAGGTTAATATCTGACATGGAGATTTCTTTCCAAGATTTAAATGACATTGAATCTATCTCTACATATTATAACGACATATCATTATTTGAAAAGATCATATGATACTCTAGATAAAGTTTTCAATGATATAAGGAGATCGGAAATGCTTAACAGACACTATCCTCCCATAGTTAAACAAATGCATTCGCTTCCTTATAGATTGAATACACCAAAAAAGTAGCAAAAGATCCGTTAGAAAGTAACAATAGAATAATTTTATTTATCGCCTTTTATGCATGTTCAAGTCTATGAAAGAAATTTCTTAGAACCTTATTATATATGGTATGTCGGTATGTGATTTTAGTTGTTAAATTATTTAATCAATACTACGGAATTTTATTCATTTAAATAAAAATACTGTATCTTATTAATAAGATAAACGCAAATAATAAATTAATCAGTTTCTAAATTTCTAATTTAAAAATCTCTGTTCATTAGTTTCATTCTTTACACTGACAATAATTTACATTTGTCCTAAGATAAGGAAGATTAACAATAAGTTTTCCCAAAAGCTGCATACCATGTTTATCGTCCAATTGCTACAGATGGGATCACTGGACTTGCTTTCCAAAATCACGTGAATCTTATATGGATTGACGCATACGTAAAACGTATATTTTTCCGGAATATTTCTTTTTTTAAAAAAATTTCTATTCAGAATATAATCTCATGATAAATTTTTTTCGATCTAAAAAAATTTCCAGGATCAACCAGTACGCTACTAGTACGCTCAATACCATAACGTTTAATAAAATTTTCCATCAAATAAACCCTGTTTTTAATTAAATATTTTTTTTTTTTTTTGACCAATATATTATTTGAATTTTTCTTTTTGACTTCCCATAATTAAAAATTCACTTCTTTATTTATAAAAAAAAAATGAAATCATTTATTTATGAACTTTTACCACATTAATATGAATTATTGAAACACTTTTAAATTTTGTTTATTAAATGAATGAATCATATGGGATATAATAATATTGGATTCTCGGAATAAATCCGGTATGTTAAAGGGTATGTAAAATCTAAATACTGTAAGGGTAAATGAATATTAATAATTTTGAACATTTTTTTTTACAGAATGAAAATATTAGCCTCAAAAAATTCCAAATGGGAAAAACATTTCAAAAAGTTAAAACTTCAAAATAGAAAAATCATTCAAAAAAAGTTTAAACTTCCAAATGGAAAAAATTCAAAAAGTTTATTTTTACTTTAACTGTTATTAAGTTTTTTTGAAACCGTCAAAACGGTCAAATTAGCTTATTATAGTAGTAAGCATATTACATAAAGATAAAATCTCTATAAAAAAATGTTATTAAAGGAATGTTAAAAAGTTTCATAATTTTTATAATCTTTTTGATATACATTTTGAATATTAATATCTAATACTTGAAAATTATACTAAAAAATCACTACATTCACGAAAAATGTTTTTTATACCACGTTTCACATGATTAAAATTATTAAATGTTTCGAATCACCGCAGTTGAAAATTCTCTTTACCAAACAGCAAGAAGAGATTTTCATTAATGGGGCGCTGATATCGTCGTTAAACGCAACATACGGTTTTTACTTCTTAAGGATTTTCGATGCAATTATGTCAATAGATCAAGTAAAGAAAAGATATAGTTGCAGGCAGTTAAGAAATTAGAAGAGAAAGTGACGAAAGAGAATGAATACATTTTAGTGAAAGAACATATAAGGAAGTACGGCTATTTACGAATCAATAACCACGGATAATATAGGATCAGATTACAGATTAAAAGTCAAGAATTATTAGCAAAAGATGGCAAATTCGAACAATTGAATCGGCAAACAAAGTTTCGAAAGAAAGTCATTAACACACCTCCGAACGAGGACGAACAATTTTTTGATGTTGCAAGACTTACCGAGGTTAAATATTGTAGAGGATTCTGCATCAATTTCTCCTAGATAAATTAAATAGGAAATTTAGTGAAAGGATTAAGTTTTAAATAAAGATCAAGATAAAGGTCACGTGAAGACAACAGCCATAAGCGAAGAAGAAGAGATTAATATGAATAAAAAGAGAGTAGTGAAAGAGCAAAGTTGTAGAGAATTGGGATGAGGAAGAAAAATAGAAAATTTAGATACGATCAAGTTTAATTAGGAATTAGATAGAATTTTCACACGATATATTTTTTTCTTTTGTAAAACATTTGAAAATATCAGTTAAATAGTAGAACAATAGATAATACTTTCTTTTATGTAGCCAAAGAAAATTGCTATTCCTTCATCGGATGGTAAGAAGGCGTGGTATTGAGGGTGGTTGCGATTTTTTGGTCAAAACTGAACTCCAGTTTACTTTTTTTTGTTTGTATGTTCTTTATCGTATGATAAATAAAGTATTACGTTTTACCACAAAAAAAAAAGAATCACCGCAGTTGTTATACAGCGAAAAAGCCATAATTGACGATGATTTCTTTTGGTAACTTTAAAATGCAAACTTTCACAAAACCGAATAAATCATGGGTGATGAGAATATTGTTTACGGTAAGGATTCTGTGGAAGGTCCCTGGGAACTCATGAGAAATTCTTTATTTGAAGGTTTTAGCAAAATTTTGATTAATTATACGCGACGCTGCAATTGTGCAATTGCGCAATTGTCATATGGTCTAAACTTTAGAGTTATACGGTGAGAGTATGATAGTATAAAAAATTGCGTAAATTTTAGCATATAAGTATTTTAAGTTGACTTTGGGATTCTAATATAAACCAAAATAAAGTTAGCCTATTTTTCAAATTATTTAAGTTAATGTGTAATTTATTTATAAACAATTTTTTTCATTTATTTTATTAAATTAAAATTTTTGGGTTATTATCGTTATTAGGAGAAATTATCAATCAGAACAAATTATATGAGATAACTTTAAAATAAATTTATAGTTTATATTTAAAATATGAAAATGAAAGTTGATAATAATTATTGTTTTGAAGGTTGATATTTTCAAATTTTCGTATTTTCGTTGCTTTAAAAAATAAAAATAATATGCATTACCAAATTCTTTGAAACATGAAACATGTGAATTGGAACGATAATTTGTTTGTTTCAAATTAGATGCTCTTGGATGTGGAGTATTATTATTTATTTGATGTTTTCTATTGAGATGGCTAATAGCATTTCCAGTTGGCCTATTTAAAAGAACTATTTCAAAATAATATTTCGGTTTTATTTGTGAATCATCAACTCATGCCCATATCCGGCTACGAAGTTGTAACTTATTTTTTCATTATTGCTTCCATCATCATGCATTACACTTATGTTCATCATCCTTATCACGTTCATTTTTATTATAATTATTCTCATTTTCATGCTCCTCATTTTCGCTTTTATTTTCACTATCTTCCTTCTCACTTTTGTCATCACTATCAATTTCAATATATTTATTAATTTCATCGTCATCTCTTATCTGCTGTTGTGTCCTTTTTTTAGTTTTTTGAATTTATGTAACATCGTTTTTAAATTTTAATTTACATATGTTCTATTATAATAAAAATAAATAAATGAAACATATCTGATATTGTATACATAAATTAAAACTATTATATCCTAGATTAACTCTAGGATTATCCTATCTGACTAAATCTGTATCCGGTTTACATTTAAAGAGTATCTATTAGCAAATTGTCGAATTATACATAATAACTTATTATCACATGATTATCTTTGGGAGTGAAAACCTTAGGTGGATTTAAAGCTAAAAAATCACTTTTTAAATATGTCGTGTAACACTAGAGAAGTTAAATTTTCAATGAAAATCCTTTCTCGAAATTTCTCTTAGGTTTATTGAATATAATAATTGAATTTCAAAATAAATAATAATGCTATTATTTTATAATAAAAATAAAAATAAAAAATGCGAAAATACATTTGTTATAAAAATTTAACTTTATTACCTTTTTCTTTTTAATAAATTAAACATGTTATTGATTCAATATTAATGTTCAGCACGTAGTACACTTATAACTTATTAGTCAAAATCATATCTAAGAAAAATGCACATTGAAATAATTATGGAACTTGCTCAGCTAAAGACCACCCACACACTGTGCACGCTAATTCACTATCATCATTATCGCGATGACAGTCGTGATAGATTGCTGTGGTGAACGCGACAATTGAACCAGATTCTGGAAGGCTGCGAGGATTATAAGGTATTTGCATGGCATGTGGATTACTTCCAACATACGTACTGTTTGTACCAAACATATCACTAGTATAACCATTCATGAAGATAGGATCAATGGTGTAAATATAATAGGCACTTTCTAAACTGATATCATTAAGAGGGGTAATTTTGAATTCACCGATGGCTTGGACAGGAGATGGTCCTCGGAAGATGACGGTAACAACTGGCGCACCATTAACATCAACACCCCATTGAACATCTGAAAGCACAACAGTAATATTGGGATTACAATCGTAGGTTATGAGTAGAGCGGAAGCTACGCTAAACATAAGAGATAAGGATATTACGAAAACAAAGTATTTATTTGACTTCACCATCTTTATGTTATTATTGGGTTTATTGGGTTATAAAAATTTGGGCTTACAATTATATATATTTTTTAAGACGATCATTAAAATCTATCAACTTCTTAAAATTCTTTCTTATTAATTTAAAATAATAAATACTATCGTTTCAAAATACGTGAACATATGAAATATGAAAACAAAATTTGTGATTTACAGTTTAGCTTAAGAAAGAATGATTTTTGAAAACTCTCTTATTAAATTTCATACAAAAAAAACACTCGTGGTTGGAGCATGTTTGAATATGTTCATACATTTTCGAAAAAGGCGAGTCCTTTCCATTATTGAATATACTTTTCTTTATCGACATTTTCAAAATATGTGAACATGTGAAATATGAAAAGATTTTGTGAAACTTGTGATTTTTAGCTTAAGAAAGAATGATTTTTGAAAACTTTCTTTTACTTAATAAATTTCATGCAAAAAAACTTGCATGTTTGAATATGTTCGTTAATAGGTAATCTGCATTTGTAATTAAATTATTTAAGATAAGAATTTTTAAATAATTTCTTTTAAAATATACCACACTGGTTTTTAATTTAAAATACCTTCTTTCATACTGGATCGTTGATGATCAATTAATTAGAGGTCCGAAAAGGGATATCCCGAAATTAAGCATAATGCTGCGGGATTTCGTACCAGATCCGTCCGAAAAGTCAGGTTAATAACCGGTTAATCAATCCTTTAAAAAAACCGATTACGAAATATAGTGGACACTTGAAAAATTTGATTGTCGGGATTGTCGGATACTCGGGTTACTCGGGTAGTCGGGTTATTAGAAAAGATATATAACGTGGACATATATATATGATAGCGTAGTATAAATAAGTATAATAGAGTATAATTATATATACTATATAATATTATAATACGTAAACATATAACATAAATTACCGTAATAAATAATCTTTTTTTCAACAATATTACTTTTTATTGAACAATGTCTTTGGAATTTCGCTTAAATGTCTGTCCACCTTTCAAAATCCTTTCAACTAATAATAAATAAAAATGATCTTTAATTAAATTTTAATATAACATAATTACATTATATAGTATATCCAATTTAGACTCTATTTAGTCTATTATACTATAACATATATATATGTCACGTGTTTATATCCTTCGACTACCCGAGTAACCCGAGTACCCGACAATCCCGACAATCAAATTTTTCAAGTGTCCACTATATTTCGAATTTTGCTGTAATTACAGCTGATTTCAAAAAGTCGGGGACACTTGCAAATTTTAAAGAACTCGGAAATATTCGATAAAGCTCAAAATAAGATAAAATTATATCACCATTCTCGGAACAGTACTCTAAAACTAGCGTATAATTTTTATATTATATCAAGCTTTACAGTATATTTCCGAGTTTTTTAAAATTTTCTAAGTGTCCCAACCTTTTTGAAATCAGCTGTAACCGGTTAATTTACGGTTATTATACATCGGCATGATCGATTAATAATCGATTACTTTAATTGATCAATTCTTCTATATTGGATCAGCTGTCATTATAATTTAATAGAAATTAAAAGAAAGGCTCATTTTATGTATAATTTTTTTTTCATTTTTATTTTCTTTCTTTAATTTTTGCGATGTGTATGATGCCCTTCACTAACTCATTTACTCTTCATTGAGTATGATACTTAGAACTTGATTTGATATAGATTCTCATGGTCAATTCTTGAGGATATGTATAAATAATCACCAATTTTGAAATGCAAAGTTAACTTCTTTACTTTATTCTCTTTGAGTATACCTCTGTTTATTTGCTTATTGTGACAGAAATACTATCTATTTGTTATCTAGAACACCATCAGTCATGCGTTTCTTTACCCTTATACTAATTCTCACATTAACTCTGGGTTTCTTAACCACAGCAGAATCTGGTTATGCAATTCCGAAAATTTTTAAAGGCATTCTCATGTTTCAGAAAGATTGGGATGTAGTCGGCCCTTTTATGGAAAAATTTATTCCACAGTATGTGAAAGGAGCTGAGTCATTTCCTCAATTAAAACTATTGTACGAAAAAGTTTTGCGAGCTTTTAGTTCAGGAAACAACTATGGTTGGCGTTTTAAAAACTTCGGTCTCGTTGAAGCTTTTAAAACGTTCGATCAAGTAAAAATTGAGGAAGCCATTTTTAAAAATATAGCAAAATTGACTTCGAATGCAGTGTATAGTGCAGCAGACAAAGTAGCGAATGCGCTTAGATACGGGGGTAAAAATATTATTTTACTATGATGTTTAGAATATGTAATTCAAATATACTGTGATTTACGACTAAATTATGATTCGTTATATTCGTAGTTCAAGTTGGAGGAAGACCAGTAGGTGCGTCATCAATGTTGAATTTTACCAAAAAAATTTGCTTTTAGATATAGTTAAATAGGTATATTATATATATAATTATTTATTTTTGTTTTTCACTAGCGGTTACTATAGAAATGGTAGCAGCAGAGATGGGGGTAGCAGCTAATGTTGAAGGTGAGTGAAAACATTTAGATATCACAGATTATATATTTCTGAAGACTATTAAATCTTCTTTTATGATCAATATGACAGGCGCATCTGCGGTCGAAGCAGCAATAATAGGAATTACAGAAGAAGAAGCAGCATCAGTACTCGCAGCATGTTTACTCGTGGAAGTATGATCATTTATTGATCATTATTTATTCAATTATATCATATTACTATAATATTTACTTCAATTGGCATAATAATATGTGTTCAAATTTTACGAACAACTTAATATTTGCCTAAATTACTTTGTATTAAATTTTATTCAGATTACATAATCTTTACTAGCATCTAAAATTTTAATAAAAATGCTGTTATATTAAGTTAATTAGTTCAAGTTGGACCGAACTGGTCTGATTGGGATCGATCCGGTCCAACTTGAGAGTTTTCAAGTTTCAGTCTGGTCCGACTTGAGAGTTCTCAAGCTGTGTTCTGGTTCGACTTGGAGGTTCTCAAGTTGATGGGTTGATGCCTTGATTGAGCCGATAAAAATGATTTTTTTAATTGAAAAAATAAATTTTTATTATAATAATCTGATTGATTTTATTAAATAATTCATTTTTACAAGTGAGTGCGATATTCCAATTCATACTTGTCGCTAAAGTCAAGCGAGATGCGCCATGCGCATTATGTATTGCATAATGTGATGCGCAAAAATGCGTATGATATTAGGTGGTATTGTGCCCAATTTTAATTTTGGCTGAAATTATAATTTTAGTAAAAATTAGTAATTCTGGTTAGATGAAGAAGAAATAATTATTATAAAGATGTATATTTGTCAATTAACAGTAATAAAAATACAGAAGAATAATTGATAAAATCATATTACATGTATTATCTGTTAGTAAGTATATACTTAAAATAAAGCTAATTGTATCATGAAGATTACTACTGGTTAACTAAAGCACTGTAAAGAGGAAAAGCTTTAGTCATGTCTTCATAACTTATATTACTACTGTATATGATACTTACAGTTCTTCCATAGCACCCAAAGTAGCTTCCATTGATTCACATTTTTTGACCACAACTGCACGGTATTCATGACATATCTCAGTAATTTCGACGCGGAGGATGATACATTTTGAGGGTATCCGGGCTTTTCGCCGAAGTCCATTTCACCGAAACCCATTTCGCCGAAGCCATTTCACTGAAAGGATATTTCATCGAAGGGATATTTCGCCGAAATTCCATTTCACCGAAACTCCTTTTCACCGAATTCAATTTCGCCGAAATTCCATTTCATCGAAACTCCTTTTCACCGAATTCCATTTCGCCGAAGCCATTTTACCAAATGGACATTTCGCCGAATGGATATTTTGCCGAATGAACATTTCGCCAAAAAATTATTTATTCCATTTGGTTATTTTATTGTTTT
>JADRCO010002488.1:0-13459 GCA_021464525.1 Rhizophagus sp. LPA8_4_AMF
TTGGCCAAAAAAGCATAATATATCCTAATTTGTAAGTATTGGTTGATGTTGATTTCCTTTTTTATCTATTTTTACTTCAATTGGTCGCAATACTTGAGCAAAATCTCAATCATTAGCCAATCTCATTGAGGGAGATGCGTGAGAGCGCCCTTAATTAAAAGATGTTTAGATGCAAACCTATTAAATCGATCAACGGCGGTATGATTATAATCACTTACAAAAACAAATTAAATATTTATCACTCAGTAATATATTTTCATCCAGTCTATCATAAAATGCTTAATTGTGATGACCTTCCTGAACCAAATAATTCTAATGATTATTATGAACTAAATAATATGTTATTAATTATTAGTTTACAAAATATTGAGATTTATTAAATACTAATAAATTTTTTTTTTAAATAGAATCTTTACAAAAAATATTTCGAAATTGAGTATTAATGAGGAAGGTAAATTGTAAATTGTATACTGTAATGACAGATTAAATTGTGGATCGTTATCTATTTAATATTTAGCTATTGTAAAATTATATTTATTATTATTCTTCAAGTACAGTACATTGTTTTCGTCATTATAATATTTAAAATTTTTTATTAGATATAATATTTTTTTTTATTTATAAATTTAGATTTTCCTAACTTCCACTCTACATATATTGATGTTTAAATCAATGCTCCAAATTAATGTTCTTAGAAGCATTTCTAGGGACGGGCTGATGTCATCTTTTAAAAAATTAATTGATCGACAAATCACCTGATCACATTATTTCATGCGATAAAATGTGATAAAATTTTACTATAAAAAAAGGTTGCAGCATTAATAATAGTAAATCTGGATACGAACAAAATTTGGCGTAATGACGCATTATGCAGTACGATAATAAACGGTGTAAGGCTGTAACTTATGAGTATGCATAAAATTTAATGATATGCATGTCAGATCACGGGATCAATTTTACTGATCGAATCATAGACCCTTAGGTTAATCGACTACTTATCATGTTCAGCTATCAAATTGTATAAAAATTTGTAACGCAATAGTTGTGGAACGAATGCCATGAATACTGTATGTAATAATAAAAAATGAGTTCAACGATATCAAAGTGTTTAAATCATGCACCCCCTGCAGCTGAACTTTAAATTCATAATTTGAACCTGTTGCTTCACAAAGAGGCCTGTGATTATTGCAAATATATAATGGCCTTATATTTATTATTATTTTCTTATAAACTATATTTTTCATAAATCTTACATAACTTACATAACTGATATTTTTTTTTATTGATTCATTTATAAGTTAACAAAAGTCAATGTATCTATTCAAATTATCACGCAATGATAAATGTGAAAAATGTAATAATGTGTGCAATACAATAATTTTTCAACAAAATTCTGAAGATTGGACAAGTGGTAATGATGACATTGATAAACTAATTCAAGACACACAGTCATTAGCTCATGTCAATGTAGAAGAAGCATTAGAATGGATACCTTATGATAGATTTTATGATGTTAACTGTATTGCAAAAAACAGGTTTGGCAAAGTGTATAGAGCAAATTGGATTGATGGACATATAGATAAATGGAATAATGAAAATCAAAATTGGGAAAGATACAATCAAAATATGTTTGTGAATTTACAAAGTTTAAATAATCCAAAAAATGTTACGTTAGAATTATTTAATAAGGTATTATAATTAATTTATTATCTAATTGAAAAGTTTTTGCAATTTTTATCTTTTCATAATATATTATTATTTATAGATTAAAAATTGTCGTAAATTCTTTGGGATAACCCAGGATCCAGAAAAAAATTATATGATAGTTCTGAATTTTTCGAATGAAATATGTGAAGAATGTTGTTATACATGCAATGCAATAAATTTTCAACAAAATTTTGAAAATTGGACTAGTGGTAATATTGATATTGACAAAATTATTCGAAAAACTCAGCTATTAGCCCACGTTGATGTAGAAGCAGCATTAGAATGGATACCCTATGATAGATTTATTGATATCAGATATATTGCAAAAATTGGAATATATAGAGCAAATTGGATTGATGGATGTATAGATAAATGGGATAATGAAAATCAAAATTGGAAAAGAAGATGTCAAAATATGTTTGTAAATTTGAAAATTTTGAATGATCCAAAACATATTACATTAGGATTTATGAATAAGGTATTATAATTAATATATTATTTAATTGAAAGTTATTGCAATTTTATATTTTAGTAATATATTATTTATAGGTTAAAAGATATCATAACTTCTTCGGAATAACTCAGGATCCAAAATTAAAAAGGTATATGATTGTCTTGGATAATAAATGCAAAAAATGTAATTATGTATGTAATGCAATAATTTTTCAACAAAATTTTGAAGATTGGACCAGTGGTAATGATGATATTAATAAACTTATACAAGGTACGCAGTTATTAGCTCATGTTAAAGCAGAGGAAGCATTAGAATGGATACCCTATGATAGATTTTATAATATTAAATGTACTGCAGAAAATAGGTTTGGCAAGGTATATAGAGCAAATTGGATTGATGGACTTATAAATAAATGTGATAATGAAAATTATAATTGGATAAGATACAATCAAAATAAGTTTGTAATTCTAAAAAGTTTGAAAAGTCCAAACATTATCACATTAGAATTTATGAATAAGGTATAATATATTTATTAATTAATAATAATTTTCATTTTTATTAACATATTATATTTGTAGGTTAAAATAGATCATGAATTTTATGGAATAACTCAAAAGCCAGGAACAAAAAATTACTTGGTGGTATTGGATGATATATGTGAAAAATGTAATTATGTATGTAACGCAATAAATTTTCAAAGAAATTTCAACAATTGGACCAGTGGTAATAATGATATTGATGAGTTTATTCAAGATACTCAGCTATCAGCACATTATAATGCGGAAGCATTAGAATGGATACCTTACGATAAATTCTATGATATTAAATATATTGCAAAAGGTGGATTTGGTAAAGTATATAAAGCAATTTGGATTGATGGAAAATATCAAAATACGCATGTGGCTTTAAAAAGTTTAAATAATTCAAAAAATCTTACATTAGAATTTATGAATGAGGTATTATGAATTTATGATATATTCATTAATTTGATTGAATATTTAAATATTAATTTCTAATTAACGTATTTCATTTTATATCAGATTGCATTACATAGTAAATTTAGTAATTTTGAAAATTTTATTATTGGGTTTTATGGAATAACTCAAGATTCAAATACGAAAGATTATATGATGGTTTTAAAATATGCAGATAATGGAAGTTTACGAAATTACTTAAATACAAATTATAATAAATTAAATTGGAATAGCAAAATTAATCATTTACTTGAAATTGCGCGTGGACTTGATTATATTCATAAGAATGAATTTATTCATCGAGATTTACATAGCGGAAATATTTTAATGTCTATGTTTAAGATATGGATAGCTGATATGGGATTATGTAAACCTGCAGATTATAATCTATCAGAAAGTGTAAATAATAACATATACGGTGTTTTACCTTATGTAGCTCCTGAAATTTTAAGAGGACAAAATTATACTAAAGCTTCAGATATTTATAGTTTTGGTATAATTATGTATGAAATAATTTCTGAATTACCTCCATATCATAATATTAGCCATAATGAAAATTTGGCGATAAGTATCTGTAAAGGACTCAGACCAAGATTTAATATTAAAGTACCCCAATTAATTATTCACTTAATTAAAAGATGTTTAGATGCTTATCCATTAAATCGACCAAAAGCAGAAGAAATTAGTAATATTTTATATAAATGGCAGTGCAAAAAAAGTGATTGTCAAACAGCAGAATTGCAAAACCAAATTAAAGAAGCAGAAGAAATAAATAACAATTCAGCAAATAGCTGTACAATTTTAATTAATTTAGGATTATCATACGAAACACATTCAGAAGCTATTTATACGAGTAGAATACTTAATTTTAATAATCTTCCTGAACCAAAAAATTCTGATGATTATTACAAACAAAATGATAATATAATAAGTTTAGAATTTTCAGGTACCAATTAATTTGTTTCGTTAATAATTTTTATATTATTGTAATACTAATAAAATTATATCTTAATTTTAAATAGAATCCTTACAGATTAATATTTCTCAATTAATTATTAATGAAAATGGTAATATTTAGTAAACAGTAGCTCTATCATGTTATTTTTATTCATACTTGATGTATTTCTCCATTTTTTTTAGGTCAAAATATCAAATATGAAGGTATAGGAATTAACCAATAAAAGGAAATCAAAAGACTGTTGGAGGAAAAAAAATTAATTACGAAAGTTTGTCAGCCAAAAAAAAAAAGATTGAATAAACAAAAAATCCAGCTTTTCAAAAAATGAAAATTTTAGAATTTTAAGTAATTAATAATTAATTTTTATCTATTAAATATATATTCATAGATTTTTAAATATTAGCCAAATTTTTAAAAATTACCCTTTAGATTGATTAAAAAGGTGGATGAGAACAAGAATTTCAAATTATAATGATTTATGTTTAGTTATAAATATTATCTTACATGTATTAATCAAATAAATAATCAATAAGATTTTTAAGCTAAAATACCAAAAGATCAAACATATACAGTATAGTGATGTAATGTTACATAAATCAAAGGTGCGTGGGGTAAAAATTCTGTGGCAATATAAGATCATACAGTATATCATCCATTTTATGCACTCTCACAGATCGCATTACACCAAATTTTCTTACTTATATTTTATGTTCACTATTAGTATTTAAAGACGGTGATTTGGAAAATTTGATTTCAATTATTGTAATTATTGTATAGCATAAAATACCTTGTCGGAAGATATCCCGAAGGACGTTTTCCCGAATTTTTGGCCAGAGTTACGGAGTTATGCACGAACACGTGATCAATCGGCCGGCGTTAAAGTTTTCGGGAAAACGTCCTTCGGGAAATCGTACTGTAACCCATAAAATATTAATATTTAAGACGTTAGTGTTGTGTTCTAACTTCTAAGCCAAAATACAGAGCAGTCAAAGATAAAATTTTAAATTATTTGTTTTAAATATTATCAACTCTATAATTTAATTCAAAAATAAATGCATTATAATAATCTTAAAGTAAAAATCAATCATAATATTTGTAAAATTTATCTTTTTTATTTATGAAAATACAACTTGAATAATTAATTTTTAAGATATACATTCCATTTATTATCCTCAAAATCATGTTTCTAAATAAATTGTCGCTGATATATGGTTATATTTGTTATTCGGTGTATTATTTTTTAATTTCTTGAAATCTCATCTAAATCTCAATTCCACTTTGTAATAAACTCAATTATATTTAATCAGTCAGCAGTCATGACAGCTGGCTTGTTAATTTATACTAATCAATTTATTTACAAATAATTATAATTTCAGACATAGGAAAACGGAAACCGTTTCGCGTTGCAAGTGTTACGTGATCTACGTGTTCGCTCTGGACTATACATTACGCATATCAGTTTCACAAATGTTCATATATTTATTTGGCATATTTCAGGGGTCATGTAGATAGTGTTACATAAATCGTGATACATATTCAAAAAAAAGGAAATAAAGTTGTCGATTGTGACAGGGACAATAACGGAAGGTAAAACAAATGTTGCTAGTTCAGTACGGTAAATAGTCCTTCGTTAACGCTTCGGACAATAATATATTATGGGCCTTAATAAACTTTTATTTCTTAGGACTTGCTTTACTTATTTTAATATGTTTTTACAATAATATAACACTTGTAATATTAATTTATACTTTAACTGATTATTTTTTTTACGCTAATTCTAAACCCTTAAAAACATTTTTTTTCTCGTTGGCAGAAATAATTTTAATAGGTTCTCCAATATATTTTATCTCTTGATAAAACTTATTCGATCATACATGCTCCCCTAAGCAGAATAGACTTTTCATAGATAGATAGTGTTCTTCCAACTTCCTTAAATACAAATTCACCAAAAGAATTCAACTTATCATTATCTTCCCAATCCTTTATGGATTCAAAATACTCACTCTTTCTTTTGACATCAAAACTAAGTACACCATATCCAGATTGCATAGAAAAAAGACAACACAAAAGTCTTACCACCCTTCCATTACCATCTTCAAACGGATGAATTCGAATAAATCTTGCATGAAAATTTACAATCATATCTAAGGGGTGATCATTAGTAGACTGTACCCATTTTATTAGCTGATCCATTAAGGTAGGTATTTCAAGAGGATGAGCTGTTAGTACTTTTCTTCTCTTGATTCTCACAAAATCTTCACGAAATTTTCCTCCTATATCAGGCCTGTTCAGCATAATGTGCTTATGTATATTAAGAATATCTTCTATAGTGAAATTATCACGAGGTTTGGCTACAATTTTTAGAATTTCCTGATACGCCTGTTGATGACCAATAGCATCTATTATATTTCCCGGTATAGCTCTTATAGGTTCATTTGATAAGAGAACAAGTTTAGTTTCCTGTAAACTAAGAGCTGATCCTTCAATAGCATTCGAAGAATAATTCAGATATATTCCAAGCTTATTGCTAACATTATTTACTATATTTTTGTTAAGAGAACGGTTTTTGTCTATCTTATTTTTCATAATATTTATTCTCTCCCTTAGCTCTCGCGATGATTTGAAGGTTACATCAAAAATTTTAGATTCTCTCAAAAATATATTCCCACTAAGAATATCTTCATCAGATATGTTTGAGTATAATTGTTTGATTCTATTATCAACCCATTTTTTACAATCTTCATCTTCAGCAAATATTTCCATAAGTATTTCACTAGATCTGACAACATTTTTTTGTCTCTCTCTTCTTACTTGCCATCTTCTGGCCCATATGAAAATTGAAAAAATAATAATAATGCATATAAATCTAATCATATCCATCTTATCCTTTCAATAATTGAAAATTTAATAATGTTTGATTTTTAATAGAAATGTAAGATAAGCCCTTAAGATCAGTGATGACAAATAACCAGATCATTTGGCCTCTTGATCAAATGACCATGTAAGTCATAACAAATGACCTAATCATTTATGTCATTTGAAGTAATTTGTCATTTGATGTCATTTAGGTTATTGATTTAAACTTAGTAATAAATTATTTCATACATGTTTTTATTGTTTATTAGGTGTAAGGTATGAGCAAATAATTAATATGTGATACAACGGGATAACGGGATTGATGGCAATAAGGCAATAACAATAATTAGATTAAATATTGCGTTGCATTATAATTGAGTTAATAAAATTGATAAAAGTTATAAATGAATAAAAATTACGAAACATGTTGATAATTTGTCATGTGATTAAGCGAAACTTGGGGACTAGCGATTTTCCGCCATTGCGGCAATTTATAAAATCCTTTATTATATTCTTCTGAATTTTAGAAAATTGTAAATTTACGATAGTTTATTTTAATTTTTACAAAATTCTGATTATAGTTTTATAAAAAAAGTTTATTTTTAAATTCAGAAATAAAAGTTATAGAAAATAAATATATTGAGATATGTCAGAAAAAAAAATTTTAAATGAAAAACCTAATCAAGAGTTAAATATCATGTTATTTATTATGAGATTAGAAATTATTGATCTAAAATAAATAAATCAATAAATTTTTAACTAATATTAAAAAACATTGAGTAGTCATTGAATCTATCTTAGTATTTAAATATTCTTATTATTTAGCTTGATTTGCTGTAAACATTACTATGTAGTAAATTAGATTCAGTGAGCAGAATTTCAAGTAAGCTTTTTTTTTTTATTTTGAAACTAAATTTTAGTTTTAAAAAAATATTACAACAATATTAGTATTTAGATTGAAATGTAATGAAGAAATGGATTTATTAAACTAAAAAACTATAGAATTTTTTAAAGATAAATTATACATTTAATTTAGGTACTGTACTATTTAAGAACTTTATTTTTGATAGATAGTTAAATCAACTTGATGACGAAATAGCTAATAATTTAAATATATAAATTTTTAATCAGGCAGTAAGCATAAAAATTGATTTTAAAAAATATTTTAAAATTATAAGATTAAATTTATTGTTAAAAAATATATATATATTCTTATAATTGATTACAAACTAGTCCATCCCTCATATTATGAAAGATAATATTCTATAATTCTAGTGATCAAATTATAATTTTGTGGATAAAAGTCATAGCTAAAGCTACTGAAATTTTTTTGCAATTTAAGTTTGTTGGTATTAATAACCTAAACTACAGTATGTGCATTCCTTCTAATTACTTACGTATATTGAGTTCATCTAACAACTTCTTATCTATTTTTATAGGTTCATTATCTAACTCCGAATCTTTAATCATTTCTTTAATTTTTTGTCGAGTCTTATCAACATCAGCATAATAGTATCTTAAAAAATAAATTTGCATAAATTTATATTTAAATAATAACTTTTTATAAAAAAAAACGAAAGTTAAATAATCAATTTTACATACATTACATCAGGAAACCATGTATACCAGCGTCTCTGAAATGGTAATAGGTAAAATAATTCAATTTCAGCGAGAATCTTTGAGGAAATTGAAAAATTTTAGTACTTTTATAATGATTAAACTAATAAGTAATGATAATATACTGTACCTCTGCTTTCTGTATTAAATATGAGACTCTATTATTATCTATTGCAATTGCATTATTAAGTAATCCGATAAACAAATTCATAAGATATACAACAATCAACAATGAAAATAAAACAATCAGTATTACAAGTGATGGATTGTTTTTATATGCCCAATTGGATAGCGCACTTGAATCCCCTGTTATAAAATGAATTATTAAATTACCTGAAAAATTTATAAAATATTAAAAAAAAAAAAAATAATGTTTACCTGTTAAGGATAAATATATTGCAAAAATAGAAGTCCCAAAATCTATAAACATGTTTGTATTTTCATCAGGTAATTGAATCATATATGTATTTGGATCAACAGTTCCATTTTCAAATACTTGATGATAGGAAGAAGCTATATTCCAAGGGTTATTTGGATCATTGTTACTTGCACGATCTTCAAAAGAAATATTAGATTCTGGTGATAATAAAATATAAAATGCATGTGCAAAGCTAATTATAATAATAAACAAAACCAATAAAAAGGAAACAATTTGTTTTGCAACACTAATAATTATTGCAAAATATACACCAAAATATTCAAATGCTCTAAAAAATAACAAAAACTTTATATCTAAAAATAAGCAAGAAAAAGAAAGTAACTGAATATTTCTAACATTTGTTTGAAGCCAATAAATAGAAGTGTAAATCGGAAGTAAAAACGCAATTAAATCTGTAAATAATATGATAGTTAAATGATTTTTTCTTAATAATAATGTTAAATTACTTTTAATATATTACCAAATATATTCCAAAAATTATATATCCACTTAATAGGATCATATATAAACTGACGGATTTCAAAACTCAGATGTATAAATCCAAGTATAATTGAGACAATTAAAAGTTTGTGGTGAATATCATCATCAATGTATTGTTGAGGAATAGTTGCAGCAGCAGTAAAGCATCCAAGTAATGCCATAAATCCAATCCAAATTATCGCATAATAATATTTTCCATAAGTATCCCATTTAAAATTAATTAATGTTTCTCCACTCCATGTCTTATAGATATCTCTATTTATTGTTTCAACAAATGGATTAGGTTGGGGTTTAATTAAATCTAAAAACCAATTATAGTCTTGCGGATAGTTAACGAATTTAATATAAGGATTCATAAAAGTAATTATTGGTGTTTTTGTACGTGTACGTTCAAAAAGTTTTGAATAAATGACAAGAAAGTAGCGTGTTATGGATTTCGAAACCATATAAATTCTTAAATCATTACGTTTGAAAAGTATTGAAGAAATTATTTCAAATATTATATATGCCACTAGCCCCAAAAAAATAATTAGAAAAATGGGTGAAAGGAGTAATAGTATTATAATAATAATAATGCTGATTATATCATGAATTTCCATTAATCTTATTAATCTTGAATATTTGTACAACCAAAAATATTGAATTGTTCTAATTGTATGGGGTACAATATAGGTATAAAGATGAAAATTACCATTTAGATGTTCTATATTATAAGAAGGTGAATCTATAATCATTATTGTTTCTGATGAATATTTTATAATGTACTCTGGATAGTATTCATTTAATAATGACATTGTAGAAGTAATAATACTTAAAAACATATAATTATTTTTTAAATCTTCTTCAAAATAAATTATGCTCTTTCTATAGATTTCTTCAATCAATTCTAATTTATGTTCTTTAATTGCAGATTCTAATAATTTAGCACCATGTTTCAAAAAACTCTCCTTATTATCATTTACGATTGAAACCCATTTATTATCACAGCATTCAAAACTAGAATAACTTGATGAAGGTAAATTAGAATTTTTTTCATCGATACAGTAATAATAGTTTGAAGAAATAAACTCGTTACTTTCATTAAAATAACAAATATATAGACCATTTGTTGTCAACACAATAATGGTATTCTTATCATCTAATAACTTAGCTCTATGTAATTTGCCACCTCCCAGAATACCGCTACAAATTGACTGTTTACTATTTTTTTCATAAACTGAAATTTCAATTTTGCGTCCTTTAGTAACAATTTCCCATATAATTGTATTTTGATCCAATTTTAGGATTTCTCTATAGTATATAACTTTATCATTTGTATAAACATTTTTAAATAATTCTTGTACAGGACTCATATTACCCACAATTAAATTCTTTAATTGAATATTCATGTGATCATATTTCTTGTTTGTCATAGAGTTATAACTAAAGTAGTTATACAAATTTTTAATATTTTCACTAGAATCTTCATACGTCAAATTCATTTTTAATAAAATTTCTTCAATTTCCTTAAGTTCAAACTTCAAAACATGCCCATCTAGAATTCCAAATACATATTTGGTTGTAATTCGAATGTTACTTATATTACTTTCACTGCCTATAAGCCCATTGCAAAAATGTCTCCTAATAGTACTATCATAATCTAATAAAGGAAGTAATAAAGGAATTAAGCCAGTATGATACATTTGTGTATCTAATGTCAAATAAATGAAATAATTAATTAATATGTAATGATAATAAAATTAATAATATCACATAATTTTTTAACTTTAAATAATTACCATTATTAATATCCAAAGAAACAATAAGACTTTCTAATTCAGTCGAATAAATAATAATTTTATCTTTGATTCTTATACAAGTAAATTTCTCATATATCAAAAAATTATTATAAATTATTTCATTTGACTCATCTGACTTAAAATGTAAATAGATAATTAATGATTAATTACAAGAAATTTTTAAATAAGTTTAAAAAATAATTTAATACACTTTATTACCTCACTGAAAAAATTATCTCTATCAGATACTTTTATACCTTTTTCAGAATTAAAGTTCCATTCATAAATGGATTTATCCGATGATACGTAAAGATTAGTATATTTTGACATACCAATCACTCTAAAACTATTCGGTATCTCGTAGATTCTTTTACATTTCCATTTGTCATTTTTAGTCTGCGTGGAATAAATAAAAATTTTTTCACAATGTCTTTTATTATTATATAATAATAATAAGAGTTCACCTTTTAAGTTAAAAGTACCATTTTTGAAATTATTAGAACGGGGCCATTTTAATTTAATTTCTTGACCTTTATTCATCATATCGTATATTCCTAATAAAATATAAATAAGTATATAATTAATTACCGTAATTAGATAAATACCAAAATATTAATGATGTGATTGATAGTTGTTACTTACTTATTGTTGTAGTAATTGACTCAAAAAACCTAGAAATAAGCACAAGTTTCTTATCGTTGGAAACACACATATTAATTAATTTTTCATTAGGATTTAATTTGATTGAAAATTCTGATTTAAGTATAGCATTCCAACCGACAATCGAATAATGTTCTTTACTATAAGTAACAAGATATTCCTCATTTGGTGATATTTCTATTTTATCAATAGATTTGCCATTATGTGGTTTATCAATATCGTTATCAGGATCGTTAACAATGTCGTTATCGCCGCTATCTTCAGCGATTTCTATCTCATGGTCACACATTGATTGTGCTTAAAATTTATTCTTTTTTATAAATGAAAAACGTTAATGATATTATTTGTAATTATACGTTTATAAAAATTTGACTCGTTTTTTTGTTTAGCATTATATAAAAAACGGAGTGGGTATTTGCATATAACACGATAGGCTCATCCATACTTTTTTTAAAAAAAAAAAAAAAAATTTATTATTATTGTAAATGGTTAATCGAGAAATGATTATCGATTTTATTTTTATTGTATATGGTTAATCGAGAATTTTTATTGTAAAAGGTTAATCGAGAAATGATTATCGATTTTTTTTATTGTAAAAGGTTAATCGAGAAATGATTATCGAATTTTTATTGTAAAAGGTTAATCGAGAAATGATTATCGATTTTTTTTATTGTAAAAGGTTAATCGAGAAATGATTATCGATTTTTTTTATTGTAAAGGTTAATCGAGAAATGATTATCGATCAATTCAATAAAAATGCGGGTCGGCTCAAAAAGCTGGCATAATAATTTTCTAAAAAAGTAAAATTAAATTTTTTTTCTTTTTGAAAACGCCGATTAAGGTGATATTGAATTAAACCAAATAAAGTTTAAGGACCAGAACTTTTATCTCACATTTTATTATGAAATAAAGTAAGAGTTTAGTCTAAAGTCGTTTATATTGAATAAAAATTCATGATTTTTTCACGTCAAAAAAAGTAGAGCGCAGTTAAATTAATTTATATATATTAATGAATCTGGTTTTAATTAAACTCCCAAAAATATTAAAATGACGTTCCTTGATATTCTTAAATAATAATTATTATCAATTATCCTCATAAGTTCATGCAGATTTTACATAATCGTTATTTTGGTCGGTTGTCTCATATTACTATGTATTAGCATAATAATAAAATTATTGGATAATAACGGAAGTTTATTATAAAAATCGCATGAATAGTCCCGTCAAACCGATAATATTATTATTGGATGATTTAAACTATATAATAGTCTAATGCACGTGCCGCTATTAGACTATTATATAGTTTAATCATCCAATAATATGTAAATATATTAAATATATCATTTCATGCAGCAAATGCACATCAGCAGTGACACAGTACGGAACGAATTAAAAATGTACATTTACTTGTCGAATTAACAATAAATGATGATATTTGCATACTTACGCAATTACGCCAAGTCTTTAAAAATATAACCATATCAGATATTATTTGTAACATTTTTTTCCGTTTTTATCAATGTTCAAATAACCCGA
>JADRCO010002489.1:0-13455 GCA_021464525.1 Rhizophagus sp. LPA8_4_AMF
AAAAAAAAAAAAAAATAGGGTAACCAGATAATTATTTTTTTTTTTTTTTAAAAAAACCATCAAAAAAAAAAAAAAAATTTTTTTTCATAAATTCACAACTTTCATTCTTTTTTGGGTTTTAAGGTATTATAAGATGTAATAAGTTACATCTATGATAAATTTTATCTTTTTAGATTTCGATTAGTTTTTGTGTCTTCTATTGGTGGTGGAATTTGTAGAGCCGCCGGCTTGGCGACATTTTTTTTTTTTTTTTTTTAAAAAAAAAATATATATATAATTTTTTAGCGAAAAATAGTTTTAGTTATATATTAGACTGCCGATAGACAATTATCACAAAAAAAATTTTCCTTTTTGTTATTATCCGTCATTTCCACCCTTTCCCTTATGTATATTATGATAAATAATTTTTTTTACGCCTCTTTCTTTTTTATTGTATTGATTTACATCCCACTCACTTTTTTTTTCATTCTTTATTTTCCAACTAGCTTGGAAAACAAACCAAAAAACATTGAAGATAAACGTTTCCTTTATTTTTTTACTACCAATCAAAAAATTTTTTTTTTATTTTAGTAAATTATTATTATTACTATTAATTATTTTTCATTAAACAAAAAATATAACTTTTTATTAAAAAAATCTATAAAAAAAATGTAATAAACATATTTTTTTTTTTGTGTAATGTTTTTTTTCTTTTTTTTTGGAAAAGGGAATCTTTAACTATTTTCCTTTTTCTTCTCTTTATACATTACTTATATTAAAAAAACAAACCTAACTTTTTGTTTATACTAAAAATGAATTTTCTCGTTTTTTTTTAGAGTCCAATTATCAATTTGATTATTAAGCACTATACGTTATTAACAAACCAAAAAAAATTCAAATCTTTTTATTTCCTATCCTCAATAATAATTAATCGATTTCCTCCTTTCCTCTTTTTTTTCTTTGAAGGAAAAGCAAAATGAATTGCATTCATTTTTTTATTAACAGGCTTTATTTTTAATGATGGAGTTTAGATGGAATAATTAGTTGAGTGTGTGTGTGAGAAGAGAAAGTGACGAGAGATCCAAATGATTGATATATCCTTTTTTTTCCTCCTTTTTTTTCATAAGAAACGCTCTTAAAAAAATATAAAAAAGGAAAAATATGTTAATTTTTCATTATAATAATAGTTATCATTATTTTTTATTTTATTAAAAAAAAAAAAGTTCGTTCAAGCCATGCTTCGGATTTTTCTTTCAATTTTATAATTTTTTTTCTTCTCTTATTATAATTTTATTATTATTATTTATTTATATTATTTATATTATTTTATTATTTTATTATTATCTATTAACACGTTTTTATTAGCCCACACAATTTATTATTTATGATACAACAAAGTTCGCTATATATATATTTTCTTTCTACCATTTATTCTGGGCTTTAATTTACTACTCTGATTTTTTTTTCTTTATATATTGTACTTCATTATAATCTTTGTTTGTAAATATCGTACTACTTTTTTTTCTTCCCTTTTATTTTATATATATATATTTTCTTGTTTTTATTATACATTTATTTCATATCTTTTTATTTTAATAAAATTGAGCAAATTTCTAAAAAAAACTGTTGTCTAGATCTAACAATTTATTTACCATTGAGCATAATCTTAGCAAACGCATATAAAAAAATAATACGCTAATTTTGGAAGAAGTTACTAATTCGGTTTATTCTCATTATGCTTTCATGCTTTTAATTTTAATTTTATTTCCCAGTAATCATAATTGAATCACATGTAAATTTAAATCTTCAGGGGGGGGGGGAGATTGCAATACACAAACGAGTTGTATTATCGATTCTATTCTCTAAAAAATGCTCGAATATCATGGTTATTTTGGTAAGTTCGCATTTCATTAGTAAGCTAACTTATTATTTTAAAATAGTAAGAAATGGGGATCATAATCATACCAGCATTAGACGAGATTTCAGGCAGAATTTTACATAATTTCTTGATTTGGATAATATTCATTTTCTTACATTTTCTTACTGAATAATAATTAAATCAAAATTCTTAGCAAAAAATATAATTAATTTAATTTTTACAAAGAGTTTAATTGCCAAGTAACTGAAGAAATTATCTATATTTAGCAAATTTAATATTTATTGGATTAGCAAAAAATTTAAATACCAAATAATTAAAAAAGTCATCTATATAAATCTTAATATTAGTTGTAAATACTAAATTTATAAAAATATTTTACTTGCCTTTTTAAAAACTTTTCTTGTTTTTACTTTTTTTAAATTATTAATTTTAAAATATTAATATAACTCCATATTATATTTATTTAAAAACTTTATTTAAAATAAAAATAAAAATGATTTAATGAACAAATTAAAAAAAATATATATATTATTTTAGTATACTTTATAATTTATTTTATTTTAAAAAATTTAAAAAGTTATTCTTTATAAAAAAATATTTTATAAAAAAATTAAAAAATAATATTTCTCTTTTCTCTTTTTTTTAATATATTTTGTAATTTGTTATTTTAAAAAGTTTAAAAATTAAGAAGTATATTTTATAGTTTATTTTATTTTAAAAGATTTAAAAGCTATTTTCTATAAAAAAAATTGAATATTAGTAATTAAAAAAATATAATATTTTCTTTTTTTTTTTCTTTTAATATATCTTATAATTCATTTTATTTTAAAAGGTTTAAAATATATTTTTTTATAAGTTAAAAAAAAAAAATATTTTACATTATTTTTTTTAGAATATTAATCAATTTTTTGATAAATACTAAGTAATATTAAATTTATTATTTTAATTAAGGAGACTTACACATATCACATAATATTCAGTTTAATAAAAACTTATGTTTTATGTATTGTTTTATTAATTTAATGCTATTCTATCTCAAAAAGTATTGTTCAGCATATTCAATATAAATCAATGTACCATTTAATAGTTTTTAAACTTTCTGATAAGAGGATATACTACTGGAAATGTCAACAACTGTAGGCTGTAATGGCATTTGAATAAACCTCCATACCTAATATATCTACATAGAAGAAGATACTAAATAGTTGAATATCCTAGTAAAACTGGAAATAGCTATCAGCCAGGTTTTTGGAAAATAAGATCTGGCTTCCTCAAACTGAGATGCTATATTTGCTAAAAACTATATATAGGCCTAAAAACTTTAAACCTAAAAGTGTAATTTATAACCTGTTTTATAGATGTCCTGGATTTTATTTGCTATTAGATATAATTTTAAAATAAATTTATATATAAACAAACTTTTTATTTTAGCTGATTTATAATATTTGAATATAAAAATTATTCTTTAGCTAAATTAATATTTTTATTTGAAATTAATTTTAAACATTTAATAATACCATTACCAAATTCTTTTACTTTTTCATTAGAAATAACACCTTTTTGATAAGTAATACTAATGTTTAGCTTATTATTATAACTAATACTATTAACATTTATAGCAGCACCAACAACTTGAGCAGATTGAGAAAAAAACATATCTATAATTTTCCAATTACAAGTATTGGTATTTTCATTGTAATATTTTCCCCAATTGCTTAATTCAAAAGAATAACCTCTACCCATGGGTAATCCAATCATTTTTTGTCTAAAAAAATCTTCCCAGGATTTATTATCCTTTGAAAGATAATCTAACATACCAACATGTTTTATTGATGATGGTATATCATTTTTTAACCAAGATTTATATTGGTGGCATAATTCCCAAAAGTAAATATTATCAAAATTTGATCTATTAACGGGAACTTTGTAATCAAATAAAAATTCTGCTACATAATTTCCCATATCATTACTTGAAATTGGAGGTGTGGCATAAGGTCTAAGCGTGAATGGAGAAGTTATTCTAATAGATTTATTACTATTATAAAGATAGTGAGATGAGGAAAATAAAATTGCGGTATGTAAAACAGCTTGAATAGTTGTTTGATTTTGTTTTGTAATTAAAATCAAATTGTCAAATTCATCTTTTTCAAGTGAACACAACAGAACTTTTGTGTGGTAATCTAAAAGATCTTTTGAGTGTGTATCACCAGCCCAATAATTTGGTAACAAGGATTTTTTGAGAATTGATGGTAATAAAAGCTCAATAAATGCTTCTTTTAATAAATGAGGAATAGTTGGTTTAACATTAATTCTTTTTTCGAGTGGTTCACAAATCTGATGTGTATCAGGAATGGAAATGATATATTTCGAAAAAGGATTTATCGGTTCTATGAAAGAATTGTTTTTTTCTTGCAATGTAGAATTTATAGATTCTTTAAATGTGTTGTGAATAGCATAAGCACTTTTTCCATCTCCAATACAATGATGCCAACAAAACATTACGCATAAATCGTAATCAGGTCGCGTTTGCGTATTTCCATCCGAATTCGTTGCTATCCCGATAGTTATTCGCCAAAGTGGTTTTGTTTCATCATCTTGATCAAGAGCAATATCATGTTCTTGTTCAAAAGCATTTACTAAATCTTTTTCATCATTAGAAATCACAACAAATTTAATTAAATTAGATAAATCAATTTGAGAAAGAAGAATAAATAATGGCTGTGGAGATCTAGTATCTTTAAGGGAAATTGAAAGGGAAGGTTGTTTTAGTATTAATTTTTTCAGTGACGGGTAGAGAATTTGCAAAATGAATTCTTTAGCTTCGTTAACTATATTATTTGTAGTTGGGTCAATTATGGGATTTAAATTGTATAATTCGTCCCATTGATATCTTATAGAGAATAAAATATTATTATAAAAGTTTACATTTTGTCTTGTAATATAATATCGTTCAAGATTACCGACTGGACGAAGTATTTTTGTCATTAATAAAAAGAACTTTTGTTTTCGTGTGTTATGTCATCAAATTATGTTGTCCTACATTTCAATTATTGCAAGGCGTGGCAAAGATTCATTGGTTCTTAAGTGTTATTAGTTATGTTCAAAGTATATAAAGGTCTTTTTATTTTATTTTCGAATATAACTTTTTTTTTCTTTTTTTATCAAAATTTTTTCTTTTCGAATAAATAAAAATGTCTGACCAGATTAAAGAATTCGTTGAAATGCCGAAACAGTTTATGAAAGAAGGCTCGCAGTTTGTAAATCGGTGTACAAAGCCTGACAGAAAAGGTAAGAACTGGTTTTCTTTAATTGGAAGAGCTATTCAAAATTTAGCGTATTTAAATTGTTAATTTTGTTTTGTAGAATTTATTAAAATTTCACAGGCTGTTGCTATGGGATTTTTCGTCATGGGATTCATTGGTTTCTTTGTGAAGTTAATTCATATTCCAATTAACAACATCCTTGTGTATGTATAAAATATTTTAAAATTCTTAGGATTTATTAATAACAATCAACATAATTAACTTAATTTTTTTAATTTTCTTAGCGGTGGTGCTTAAGCACCTGGGTGTATTTTGGTATCAGAGATTAATAGAAAATAATAGATTATTCAGTTTTTTGCATATTTAATTCTATATTTTTTTTTTCGTTTTTTTTTTGAGTGGGATCAATCGAAGATTCAGATAGCCAGTTCTTTATATACATTAACTACTATATATTTTTAATACAAATTAATTTTTATTATAACATTATTTATAAAAAATGGACTTTTTTTTAAAAAAAAATGACATTCTTAAAGAATGCAATAAAAATCCTTTCGATAACTATCTCTTATAAAACTACTATTATTATTATTAAAATCTTTTAATGATTCAATTAGAATTTGTTTGATGAAAAAAAATTAACAATGATAATATGATTTTTCCTCTATGAAAATTGCAGTGCAATAAAAGTTTCAATTATAGAATACTTGAAATTGCCCTTTCCAATATTTTATACTAAAATTTCTTTCTTTATACCACTATAAAATTATAAATCAACTAATTATGTTCTACTCAATATTAACATGAAATATTTTAAAAAACTTCAAATATTTTCTAATTTGTATAAAATGAAGGTTGAACGTTTCCATCGTATTGAAATGAGCTTATGTTTAAAAGCATATTAATATACAAGTAAAAAAACATTTCAATAAAAGAAAAAACCCTTAACTCTACCCTACTTAATTATATTCCATTTTAATTTTTCTCTTCTACTACTAAACGGTCAACAGAATAGAGACTATTCAAATAACCTTGGCGTTTTAATACACCTAATTCACGTTCAGCTTTTCCTACAAGTTGTATAATTTTATCGGAATCTGTTTCATTCTTATTAACATGATAAGAATCTCTTATTCTACGATATGCATAATCTCTAAAATTATAACTAGAAAATTTTTGACTCGCTCTAAGAAGTGAACGATAAAGATGAAGAATGTATGTCCGATTTGGTAATGCTTGTTTTGTTGCCATAATATTCTTTTAAAAATTATTTAGGTTTAAATAATTTTTCTTGATCTGGAAAGTAAATAATTACGAATTTTTGACAGAGCTAAGTCGAGATTTTATCTGTTACTCGCGATCGAATCAGATCTTATTTTATTGGCTAGAGATTTATATCACGTGAAACAAAATTTTTTTAAAAATTTAATTTACAAAAACTATTCGTTCTTCCTTTTAGTTTTTGAGCTCAAAAAGCAGTAAACAATGGTAAGTGAATTTATTAGTTTGCGAAAAATTTATCAAAGAAATTAGGCTTCTAGGGTGATTGTGCATTTATATATCATGGAGGGTTAGTTTTTTCTTATTGTTTGGGGGCAATAAATTTTAAAGAGGTTATGAAAGACCTCAATATTCATCCGTTATATCTGTCAGTCGAAAGTGATGACATAATGGATTGGGTAGTGATATTTATTGAATGATCCAGGCATACATCGATTCAATTAATTTATTGTAATTGATGATGATGATTTTTTTAAAATTTTGAATATTTCTTTATGCATTTGTTAAATAGGGTCGTGTCCGAACAAAGACAGTAAAAAAGGTGAGTTCTAGGTTAATATTCCGTATTTCTATTTATTTGTATAAGTAAAGCTCAAAGTAATGTTTTTATTATATAGGCGTCCAAGGTCATCATTGAGAAATATTATTCACGCCTAACCCTCGACTTTCAAACCAACAAAAAGGTATACTTTTTGATTTTGATTTTGAGTACTTAATGCAGTTATATTAATTAATATTTATTAAATTGAATTACGGTAGATTTGTGATGAAGTCGCGATTATTGCGTAAGCACATACTTTAAATTATGATACCTTTGAGAATCTCTAAGTGTTAAAATCTTTCTTATTGTTATAGATCCAAGAGACTTCGTAATAAAATAGCAGGTTTCACTACACATTTAATGAAACGTATTCAACGTGGACCCGTGCGTGGTATTTCTTTCAAATTACAAGAAGAGGAACGCGAGAGAAAGGATAATTATGTTCCTGAAGTATCTGCTTTATCTCTAGAAGCTATTGAAATTGATCCTGATACCAAGGTACATAACTTTTTCGGAAAAAAAATGCAGATTTGTTATATTTTGAAAAGCAATGGCTAATTAAATTTAAATTTATAGGATCTTCTTAAAGCTATGAATCTTGATAACTTGAGCGGCGTTACTGTTACAGCTCCAGTTGCTTTGAATGCACTTGCTGAACGTCCAGGGCGTAGTCAAAGAGGTGGCCGAGGTGGTGGCGGTGGAGGTGACCGCCCACCTCGTCAACAAGCTGAATCTTAATTAATAAAATTTTATATTTATAATTTTTTAATGAATGAGATGACTCTTTTTTTGTTATGATTTTTATTTAGTAAAGTTATTTGAAATCATAAGTTTATAATTTTGACAAAATCCTTGATTAGCAATAATAAATTTGTGCATGTATTATAATTTTATACATTGAAAGATATACATATTACCGAACAAACTAAAATCAAATTATTGTATGTATAAGATTTATAGTTTGCTTAATTGAAATCGTTAAAATACGCACATCTCAATACTCCTGAAAGTGAATATTCATATCTATTTTGGAGAGATTAAAATGTTAGATCGCCCAATGACAATAATAGAATTAAAGAATTTTTTATTTATTCAATATTAGCGGTAAACTATGGTTTATTGATAAATTGTCTTACAATCTTTTTTTAGTTTTTATATGAATAATTTGCTATTAAAAAGATATCTCTCCAGCAAAGCAAATATTTTATATACAAAACAAATATATGAAAGGATTTTTTCATTTGTAAAGTTTATTGACCACCCCGGAGACGAAGTACAAGATGGAGAGTAGATTCTTTCTGAATGTTATAATCATTCAAAGTACGACCATCTTCGAGCTATAGTTGATTTAATATATATTTAAGTCAATATCATCCTAAACAAATATTTTTAATTCATTATTAGTATCTACATACCTGTTTACCGGCAAAAATCAATCTTTGTTGATCCGGAGGGATACCTTCTTTGTCTTGGATCTTTGTCTTGACTTGTTCAATTGTATCAGAAGATTCAACTTCAAGAGTAATAGTTTTCCCGGTAAGGGTCTTTACAAAAATCTGCATACCACCTCTTAAACGGAGCACGAGATGGAGAGTTGACTCTTTTTGAATATTGTAATCTGACAAGGTACGTCCATCTTCCAATTGTTTACCGGCAAAGATCAAGCGTTGCTGATCCGGGGGGATGCCTTCCTTGTCTTGAATCTTCGCTTTAACTTGGTCAATGGTATCGGAGGACTCTACTTCGAGAGTAATAGTTTTACCAGTAAGAGTCTTAACGAAAATTTGCATACCACCTCTAAGACGGAGAACAAGGTGAAGAGTTGACTCTTTTTGGATATTATAGTCGGACAAGGTACGTCCATCTTCCAACTGTTTACCAGCGAAGATCAAGCGTTGCTGATCCGGAGGAATACCTGTAAAAGAAGTCAAATATAAGCGACACAGGCATGATAAAAAGATCGTATATTTTATTGCTTATTTACAAAAAAAGGTACATACCTTCTTTGTCTTGGATTTTGCCTTTGACTTGGTCAATGGTGTCAGAAGATTCGACTTCAAGAGTGATAGTCTTGCCTGTAAGAGTCTTTACGAAGATTTGCATGTTTGAAACTAAATTTTCTGAAAAGATAAAAGGGTTGTGGTGGAAAAAAATCAAAAATAGCAAAAATGAAGTTATTTATATTTTTAATCAAAATTGCGTGATCTTGAGCATGACGTCACAAACAAATGTTAGAATTTATAATTTCGCGTAACATTTAGCACTTTTAAATGTTTTTTTTGTGCATTTTAAAATATTAAATATAACAGTACTTAAAAATACGAACATTCACTGAGCATAACAGATAAATTTATTTAAACCTATGTCAGAATTACAAAAATAAACGGGACATTTGGAAATTTTGTTGCCGAGAATGAGAGAATCTGTCGCCGGCAAATTAAAAAAATAAACATGACACGTGACAAGTCTATTATGTAACATAAAAACCATTTTCCTTCGCATATGTCAAAATCAAATTCACGTTGAGAAATAAAAATAAGAAAATAGTGTCAAAATCAAATCACATTTTCGTTGGTTAATAGTAAGGCGCGTCATATAGGACAATTTAATCTTCGTTTCTAACTATTTTATAATTATTCGTGTATCATGTCACATCAAGTGTGATAGCTGTAACAATTAATACTTAATATTAGCCCTGTTCAATTGCATTTTTTTTTATAATGATAATGATTGACTGACGAACCTGCGTTCTATAACAAAGTAGAGTTTTAGATCGCTAATTTAAAAATTAACAGAAACAAACGAACCAACTCAATTATAATTTTGATCACATGCTTGGATTTGCCCATAAATTAATTAAGCTTCTTTCACTTGTCCCTTTAACCAAAGTATTCGAACTGCGTCTTGAAAATAAAAACAGAACGTGTTTATAACTCCTGCTGGCTTGGTGACAAAATTTCCATACTCTGAAAAACTTTAAAACTTTATTTAACAGTTAAGTTACTATGAAATTATTAATATCCACCAAATTTGATTGGTTCATCATCATTAGTAGTTCCGGAAGACATTGTGTCACGGCTAATTCACGTGAGCTTCTCCTTTTTGTTCATTGAGGAATGTTATAGTGTAAGTTGTTAAACTTGTTTGGAAAGACATTCAAAATTCAGAACCGAAAGTTTTTGTAATTACCCCTTCAAAATGTCTCAAAATCCAACTCAAAATAATTTACCTCCAACACAACCTCCAAATATCGCCAGACAAAATTTTAATAATACAAGCCAAAGCTTGATGGGAAGGACTCCCATTAATAATTTAGACGGTAGATCTGTGTACAGACAAAACCTATACACAAATATGAATAATAGAATAATAAATCATTCTCAAGCTGGAGGCTTAGATCCTACAATATCAATTTCACAAATACCAGATACAAATACTAGGCTTCAAGGCATGCTTACTCCAAATTATACAACCATGCAACAAGAAAGGTTGGCCGTACAAAGACCTGCTTCATTGATCCATTTAGAAAAATCTGCAGAAAATATAAATTTACAGACTGAAGTACCCACAAATAATACAACTTTACAAGTCCGTCCTGCTATAAATAACTTAAATATTAAAACAGAAACCGATACCGTTCCAAATAATATGACAAATATGGAAAATCAAAGCGTAACGTTAAATAATCCACAAAGTAGTCAACCATCGATGATAAATACAATTTACTCGAGCGGATCTGCGTGGGCATCTCGGTCAATAAACCCAAATCAGTTCACTCCTGATTTTCCCAAGTATTTTAAGTCTCCTGCAGAAGAAGCGAGAAATAAGTCAATTCAAGACAAAGAGTATGAAGCAAAGCATCCAGTGCCAAGAGGTATACCTCGCAAACCACTTGACTCTTCTAAAAGACCTGCTTTTAGACCTCCGCCTAAAAGGCCAGTTAAACCTCAAATAGAGAAAAACCTTGTCAAAGAATTTGTCATAACCGGTTCGATGATAAATGCAGCTAAGAAAGTAAATCTTATGAGGTTACATCGAGGAAATAATGTCTTAGATAAATTTCAAGCACCAGTAAAACTTCATCGGCGTGATCCCGAAGCGCCATCCTCAGGAACTGGAAATACTCGTCAAAATGAGATTGTTATTGCGCCAACATTAAAACCAACACAACAGCAAACAGGTCCTACTACTGGTGCAGATACCTCTAAGATTGCACCATTTGCTGGTGCTAGACATAATAAAAAAAATTTATTCAAGAAAAGAACCACACAAATCTATTTGGCTGATGATAGACAAAGACAGTTAAAAGCTGAAGAACGATTGCCGTGGGTTTTGGAAGATTATGATGGTACAAATACCTGGGTTGGCCACTTTGAAGAAACTGATGCCAAATACGGATTCTTGATAAAGGATAAACAAGATGTAATTATTTTAACTTTTATTAATTTTATTTGTTATCGAAATTAATATTATAAATTTTATCTTAGGAGAATAAACTTAGATTCCTTCCATCACATCGGTGGTACACATTCCGCCCACAAATTAAGTACAAGACTCTTACGATTGAGGAAGCAGAAGAAGAGGTTATATATTATTCATTTATAAAATCTATTTATATAAAATTTTTTGCTAAAAATGAAACATGAAAATTTCATAGATGGCAAGAGCTAAAAAGAGAGATAATGATCGCTGGATGATGCGCAGATGGGGTAAACAAAATGACAATGAGAAAAAAATAGCAGATGAAGAAGGTGGTATTGTTGAGCTTAAATCAGTCATGAAGACTGTTGAGAACGAAGAAGATTTATTTGGTTCTGATGATGAAGGTTTAAGAAGACCGAGAAGAGGAATTGAAAGCGATGAAGAGATGGAATTTGAGCAAGTATTTGAAGATGATGAAGAGGAATTGCCTGATGATGCTAATCCTATTGATGAAGAAAATGCTGAAGTTGTTAAATTAAAGAAAAAAGCCATTCACAAACCTACATCTCTTGAAGGAGAAGATGAGAATGAAGATTCTTTTAAATTAACTCAGGAGGGAATGCAATTAAAGAAGTTAGTAAGAAAATTTGATGACAATGAAGCTTATGACGACAGTGATCAAGAATCGAATCCTTACGCGAGTGAAATTGAGGAATCTGAAGAAGAATTAAGTTCAGAATCTCCTGCAATAACACCAATTATTGGGGCTGCTGGTACTAAACCTGCTCCCGCAGGTAAAGCACCTACTAAGCCAAAAACGTCCACTAAAGGTAAAACACCTGCGAAATCTACTGCTGAAAAACCAAAAGGAAAAATTGCTACAGCGTCCAAAACAAAATCAACAGCTGCTAAACCAATCAAAAGTCTCTCTAATTTGTCGGCTAGCGAAGAAGTACCTGTGAAACAAAAATTGAAAAGTAGTGATATATCTGCTGCGAAAGTCCCATCAAAATCACATGTTAAAAGTATGATTGCAATTCCAATGTCATCTACCCCCGAAGACTCAACGAAGAAGCCATCTTCAAAACCTAAAAGTGTGAAGAGTGTTTCACCTACATCATCAAAAACTTCCGTATCTCAATCACAAATTGCTCTCAAAAAGCAAAAACCTGCTACTACTGTTCGACAGCCTGTCTCAGAGATGGCAACCTCCTTTGGAAAGAAATCGTCCGCACACGATTCTTTTGTATCTGATGATGATAAATCCATTAAACGGACTAAGCAAAGTGAAACTTCAACAGCTACTGCAAGTATTAATCGCCCAGCAAATGCGAACATTTCATCTACTGTTCGCACATCTAATGGTGGGGTTGTTAAGCGTGTTCGTGAAGGAGAAGATTCTACATCTTTCACAGGCAAGAAAGTCCGAACTGATAAACCAGTTTCTGGTTCTCAAACATCAACAGCTGCTCAAGGTACCGACTCCTCAAACTCCAGATTAATCTCGGAGAGAGAAGTTCGGCAAATAATCAACAAGAATAGTGAGCTTACAGTGACTACAATTATTAAGGCATTTCGTAAGCGAATCCACGAGGATGCGCGCAATAAAGAGCGCCTTCTTGAGATAACTAAGAACATTGCTGTCCTTAAGAATGGCCATCTAGTTTTGAAATAAACAATTAACTATTTTTGTCTTTAAATGAGTAGTAACAACAGCTAGTAAGGGTTACGTGGTTGAACACCCAACAAAGTTGTGGTTACATGAGAGATATTAAAGGGATGCATGATGATAAATTGGCAAAATTTTTTGAGAAAGAATTTAGAAATTTTCTTTTTTTTTAAAAAAAAAAAATTTTTTATTATTAATATTTAAAATATATAGACAATAATTAATAAAGAATATTTGTAAATTAGTATAAAGCTTGCGAAGTTGTTAGGGGCGTGCCAGAAATCAGCTGATTTAAAAGGGGGTTGGGGGAGTCAAGCTTCAAATCAGGTCTATAAATCACGTGACATTTATATATTTAAATATAAATTTAATTATTTTTTTATATAATTATTATAATGCAATTAACTTGACTTATAGTGAT
>JADRCO010002490.1:0-13449 GCA_021464525.1 Rhizophagus sp. LPA8_4_AMF
TTTAAAACATGTTTTAAAACGCCCAAATTGTTTTAAAACATGTTTTTTGCCATCCCTAACAACATGTGATACCTGTAACGTGATTATAGTGCTTTAAATTCTAACCTAACCTTAAGTCCTCTTTTCATGCAACAATATTCTAATGCAACTGAGTGACATATAATGGTTTTATTGCACAGAAATAATATATAAGTAGCGGACAAATCTTCGTTATAATACGATTAAAATATATTTCAGAAATATAAGAATATATACAAGCTATCTTGGATCTTGGTTACACCACTGTGCCGTTATTAACAAAACCTTTTGCAATTAAATTTTTTTTTTTTTTTTTGTAATATCTTTCACAATAAGAACTAAACGACTTAAAACACTCATTGAAACTCATTTTAAATAACAAAGGAAAGAATAACAAAACGGTTATTGTGGCAAAATAACGATACTTTTATTTGGTTAAAAAGAATTAGTAATAAGCGTTTATGATATTAAATTTCTTAAAGAGTACAATATATTGAGCTAATGATTTTTGATTAGAAAAATTCAAATTCTTTTTTATTTATAAAACTATTAAAAGGAATGAGTGAACTTGGTTTAATAAAAGAATTTTTCTAGAACAAATATATACAAGAAATTTAAAAAGAATATTGTTTAAAAGCTAAAAGAAAGTGTTAAATATTACTATACGTAAACGAAAATTATTCAATAGTAATTTTCCTTCCAGTAGGAGCACTTTTTGGAAGTTTCAATTCAAGTAGTCCATTCTCAAATTTAGCCGTGATATCTTCTACTTTTACATTTGGTGGTAATGAAATACTACGAGTGAAAGAACCATAGGAACGTTCTTGAATAAGAGTTTTTCCTTTTTCATTTTGGTCTTTTTTGGTTTCACCAGAAATTAAAAGAGCGTTGTCACGAACATCAATGTTAATTTGATCTTTATTCAATCCCTACAAAATTATAATGTTAATATACGAAATTAAAATGACGTATGAAGTTTGAAAAAAAAAATAGTTAAATACATACTGGTAATTCTGCATTGATGAGAAATTCATTATCGTTTTCGTGAACGTCTATTAAAGGAACAAAAAAAGTATTATTTCCACGACCAGTATGAGTACCACGTCTGGTTACGTTCAAATCTTTAATAAAATCATCGAAGATATGATTAACGTTGCTTTGGAAGAGAGACATTTTGTACTATTTAAATTTGAAAGTTGATTTTAAAAGATTTTATTTCTGGTGTTATTTTTATAATTATTGTTATTTGTATCTCTGAGTCTTGAAATACCTGGATTCAGGATATATTTATATTTCTAAGAAATTTCCACTAGTAATTTCTAGTAAATTTTTTTGAAAATTTCCATAAATTTCATGGAAGCTTCACGAAAATTCTATCACATGGTAGAAACAAATCGCGTAGATCTTTCCTTTTTTAGAATGTGTCAGCCAAAATTTATTGCCTTTTTGGATCCTGACAGGCATTATTGTAAATCCGGCCCGAAAATTCAAATTTCCGGTTCAATTTACCTCCTATCTTATTGGACTATAATATCGAAAAGGAACCATCGATGAAAACATCATTTACACAAGTACGACTATAATTATTATGAAGGATCGATAACAAAATTTCCTTTTTAAGATATTGTATAACCAAAGTTACTAAAAAGGAAATTTTATTGTTGATCTTCCATTTTTTGTGTGTTTTTGTTTTTTTATTGCAACATCAATTTCATAAATTTTGAAAACCAAATAACATTGGAAAAATTCATTAAAAGAAAAGATCGTTACATCCCCTTAAATTATATTACATAACTTAATGATACCTCGCAAAAACTCAAGGTTTCTGTAAAGTACGCATAAATAAATAAACATGATGTTCATATTAAAAAAAATGCAGAAATTTAAATGTGAAAGCATAACGATATTCAAAACACAGAAAGATATATATTTCAATGGGCCGATTTTATACTCTAATGGTAGAGCTTTATGATTCTTGGCATTTTGTTCCTACTATACTACACGAAAGCGTAATGATAAGTTGAAGCAGAAAAGAATTCGGATAAATCAGAAGGCATGGCAACATGGACAAGAAATTCCATCTAAATCACTCTCTCATTACTATCGCTTCACTCCCTTGATTTGGAAATGGATCAATATTTTCTTCACATCTTTAACTTGTGAAACGAAAAAAACGATTTCTTCGCATATAAAATTGTGAAGAAATTATTTTTTTTCGTTTCATATGCAAAAAAAGATACATTAGAATTTTCAAAAACCATCAAAATTTTTATTAGCACTATATAGAATAATCAAGAATCCAAAAACTAAAGAATTTGTGATGACTTTAAAATATGCAAATAAAAGAAAGAATCAACTTGATAAGTATATCGTACATGTTGTCTAATGCGGATCAAAATCTGTTTAGATAAATATTTTGACTCCACATAAATTAGGATGACGCCAAATTCAAAAAAATTTAATTTCAATATTCAAGTTAAATCGTTAAAGTGCCGGCTCAAATATACAGTATTATAAAGGAGTAAAAGAAAGTATCGGCTATGTGACAACTATTACTGTACCTTTTTTTTCAGACTGAGGTACGAAAAATTTAATCAGAACTGCATAATAGAATATATTACATCAAATCGTAATTAATGCTTTCGTTGATGTGCATGTCTGGGAAGTGCATATCTGGTTCAAAAATTTGTGTTATGCTGGATTTGATTCTTTACTTTCGTGAAATAAAATTTTCATTATTATGAAGTTTTATGAAATGTTTTTCATCATTATAATACTTTATAAAGTAGTAAAAAAATATTCATTTATCAAACATTTTTGTGATTTTATTTAAAATGATAAAATTGGGAATTTATTGATACGATAATGATAATAATTTAATTAACTAACTACCAATAAAAATAAATAAATTGCTTTCTATAAGGAATAAGATAATTCTTTCCAAATACAAAGTCATTCTTTAACTAAAAAAACTATATCAACGGTTAATGTTAAATTAATTACATTATAATTTAATTTTAATTATATTCACTTAAAGCTTTCTTTTTTGCTTCAAGTTTTTCTAATTGTATTTTTAAGTCATTTATTTTCTTTTCTAAATTATTTTCATCTAAATCCTGCTTATTCAAATCATTCTCAGCTAATTCTTCACCAAAAGATTTTGAAATATCAAGAATAGTTTCCACTTGTTGTGTAGTAATCAATGCATCGGGGTCATTTTTTGTTGCTAATGCCTGTTTAGAATTAAACAAAAAATTCACATATAAATGTTAAAGTTAAATCTAGGTAAAAAATCATACATCTTTAAATAATCATTAATTACCTTTGCTAATCTTACGACCGTTTTAATTTCCCTTCCATTTAGAGGTCTCTTTTTCAATTTTTCAACGTCCACTTGGCTTTTATTTTTTCCTTCAATACGATCCAAGTACGTATACCAAACTTGTTCACGTGCTGTAAATATATAAATTCGTGATTAATTAATAAATATCTTAGTCATAAATAATAAACAACTAATAACTTACCATTAATATCCAAATCATTATATTTTAAGGAAATTGAAACTCGTGATTGGAAAGCGGCATCAAAACATTTTACTATAAAAAAAGAATGAAATAATTAATTTAGAATAATTTAGTATTATAAAATAAAAAAATTCAAGGCATAATTTCCAAGCAAAATTCCTACCTCTATTTGTTGTCAAAAATAAAATTCCTTGATGATATTCAAGCAGCCTTAGGAATACGCTCACAAGAGCATTTCGATAAATGTTATTCTCACTTCGACGTTCAAGAAAGATATCAGCTACAGAAAATCATGTTTTTGAATGATAGAGTACTTAGTTAAAATTAAAAAATGAATTTTCATCAAATAAAAATATTTCATACCTTCATCAATTAAGATAACTGCATTCCAAACACTTGCAACCTCAAGAATTTCACTCAATTTAAGTTCTAATTCAACTACTGACGTTCCTAATTCTCCAACACTAACATTATATAATGGGCGATGAAGATACTCAGAAATTGCTTCAGCAGTTAATGTTTTCCCAACTATTAAAAATATTCGTCAGTTATTAAATGATCATGTTATAACTATTATTAAGTAATGAATAATTTAATCAAACGCTTAAAAATTACAAACCTCCAGGGGGACCATGTAATAAAAAGATACAACCACCACCTTTACCACTGATAAGATCTACTCCTTTGTGTTTAGACTTCACAAGACTAAAAATTAAATCCTTTTTTATCGGATCCATAACAAGTTGATCAAATGCGTCATCATCAAACGAAATTTCTAAAATTGGAGATATTGTAAGAAATATAAGAAATATGATGGAAAAAAATTTACAAAATAAGAGGATAAAAAGGAAAGACCTGCCAGTACTTTATGGCTAGGTAGCTTTAAAATATACCATTTAAATCATCAATATTTACTTCGCCCCATTTCTTTGCTGCAAAACTGAACCCATAAAGAGAAGGTGCACACATGAAAAGTTCATCCTCTTTAACTGATTTTTTATTTTCATCATTTTTTTCTTGTGTACCAAAACCAGCAAAACCAAAAGCACTACTACTAGTTCTTGATCTTATACTGTAATTTGGATTAATCTTGGAGAATGAAACAATATCGATCATGACACGACCCTCACTTTTAAAATTGGTGGTTCCAAACCAAATATAACGAAACATACTTCCAGTGCACTGAAGATAATGAGGACCAATCGCATATTTTGCAAATTTTCTTCCACGTTCTGTTAGCTGGTTACGAATTAAACTTTCTTCAGGCAATGGAACAACATGAAGATTTTCGATTTCACGAATGCCGTCCCATTCCATAATAGTGAATGTTCTTGTTCCATAATTAAAAGTGACACCGTCTAAAAAGAAAATGATATTTAATTTAGTGGCTAAATTAAGATAGCAATGAAAATTAAATTATGCAAACCTGAATCAATTACTTGAGTAGAAATATACATATAATCTTTTTTTGAAGGGTAATGATTATACGTTGCTTTTATCACTTTTGCTCCAATTATACATCCGTTTGATAAAGTGTATACATGTTGACCTTATATAGAGCGAATTAATTAGTATAATACAAATTATTTATAATATATTTTAACATAATAAATATTTACCTTGTGTGAACAGATAAAATAAATTATTGAATGAGATAACATTCTGAAATAAAAAAATTGTTAAATTCATATATCGTACAAATAAGAGATATTTTCAACGAAAGAGGTTATTGTATTTGCATGAACTTACATTATCAACCATTTCTTTGATTTCACAAACTCTATATTCATATTCGGTTTCAATCGAATCAACTAACGACTTCAAATGGTCTTTATTGTACGAATTTCTTGAAATTTGTTGTTGTTGTTGTTGTTGAGAAAACCCTTTTACAGGGCCTTGAAAGAGCAACTTATTATTTGCGTTTTCATTATCATTTTCAACAACTTTTTTAAGTTCAGGCAGAACGAGAAATAACAGGTGTGCTGGAATCTATTTTTATTTGGTAAAAAAAAAAAACTTGTAAATAACAGACAATATTTAAAGCATTTATTTTAATCTTTTTAATCATTTAAATAATTTAATTGTACAACCTTGGGATAGCGCTCATGCAAATTTTCTCCATGCAAATAACCTCGAATAAAATCTCTAAGCCCAGGGTTAATTAAGCGAATAAATACATCGTTACCTTCACGTTCTACTTTGAAGGGATCAGAAATTTGAATTTGTTCATCCGAGGTGCCTACACGTTCTACAAATTGAAATTGCTGTTGCTTCATTTGTTGCATCACCGGTTGTTGAACGGCCATAATAGAGTATTTTGTTATATATAAACGATGATAAATTATATACAGAAAATACGAACAAGAAGAGTTATTTTTTGAAAAATTAAAATTTCATTTTTTTTTTCTTTCATGCCTTTATATACTGTATTTGAATTTTTCAAAATTACGCAGTAGATAACACTACTGGCGTATCGGAATCATCGGTGCATTAAGACCGTTAAACTTTTTAAAGTGATGATCGACGATTATGCGCAGCAGAATTTTGGCGCAGCCGGGGATGTAACTATTTCAATGGTTTCGTAGAAAAATGAATCTTCTTTTGAGAAATATTTTATTGAATGCATATTTATTTATTACAGTAATTCGATTAAAAGTGGTAAATCATTTTGTTTATAGATTGTACAAAGAAAATAAATGATTATTGTCATTATAAGCCCGTAGTAACTGAAGGTGTCATTTGACAAGAGCGTGATTTTTGGTTAGGTCAGCAAAATAATGGGAAATATTTTAACAAAAGTCAAAAGTTTAATTGTTAGTTTATTAATATTTAGTTTATTAATATTGTACAGCGATTGATAATATTTATTAAATATTATGATCAGATAAAAACGATAGCAATATTTGGATGTTATCATGTTGAACAAACCCCTAATGATTTCTACGTGTTAATTTAATTTATTTTATATATGTATGTATGTAAAACGTAATTTTATAATTTTAGAAAGAGAATAAATTGAAATTTTAAATACATAAAATTTTTGCGCCACATGCAAATTTAAAGCTTTTGTATAAAATATTTTCATACTTAAAATTTGAATACGCAAATACACTATATATCTTAAAAGGATTTGCGCGCGCAGTTATGTTACCGTTCGTCATTTTTACGTTCGCGCCACACCATATAAATTATTAAGAATGAAGAATTTTGGCTTCAAAATAAAATAGTAATAATAGTATCTTAATAATTTTATATTTAACATTAAGTTTTATTATATATTGTTTATTACTGATGAACTTCTTCAAACTTTAACAACAAACTATTCAAATAACTCTTTAAAATTACTTAATTAACTACAATAATTTCGTATAGAATAATTTCTTGCTTCTTCATGTTACAATATCGGCATCATCATTGATTTTTTTACTATTGTTCATTAAGAAACGTCTTTTTAAAGCAATCTTAAATAAATTTTATCATTACAACTAGAGTCTTTTGGAACGAAGAAAGTATAAATAGAATAGTTGTATTTGTTATCATTAAAGTCCAGAAGCTACCGGAAGATTATAGGTAATTTTTTTTTGAATTCGTTTATATATATTGTTATGTATTTATATATTGATAATGATATTGAAGTCTCATTTTATACTCCATTAATAATAAATTTTAATCAATCAGCGCAACTCCGAGATCTTAACTCTAAAGTTTGTTTCGTCTAAACGATAAACTAACTTGGCCAATTTTACTAATAAAAATTTTTTTCTACGATACATTAAGTGCTTAAGAACACTAATGTCTTCTAAAGTTTTTTCATATGATACCATTATTTAAATAAATAATTCACATTTCTACGCCTTGTCAGAAGATATCCTGAAGGACGTTTTCCCGAAGGACGTTTGCCCGAATTTTTGGCCAGAGTTATGCAGAGTTATGCACGAACACGTGATCAATCGGCCGGCGTTAAAGTTTTCGGGAAAACGTCCTTCGGGAAATCGTACTGTAACCATTTTTACGTCAGTTCTCTAAATTGTCGTGCTGTATTTCTAAGACTATAATATAGACATGCATATTATAGATCCTGAAAGCAAACAAAATCAAATTTTTATTATTAAAGTCATATTAGGAATAGGTAATGGAATTCTTTCCATTATTTTTCGAATTTTGCGAGGTATCATTACGTTATTCAATATATATTTAAGGTTTCTTTATGTTAATGAATTGTTCTGGATTTTGCATGATATTTGACCACATAGGACAATTCTTTTTAAAGTATTATTGATTCATTGAAAATATATGTAAAAATGATGAGTAAATTTTATTTATTTATTTATTTTCTCAAAAATAGATATTTTTGGTGGGGTAAATTTCATAAAAAATTTTCATGTCGCTTGAAATTTCATCAAGTTACATATGTAAACAATGTCCAATTTGTAAATCTCATTATTTAAAAATTTACAAAAATTACAGTTATCAGTTTTTACGAAAATTAAATTTCTAGAATTTTAATAACATAACAAATGGTGCATAAGTAACTAAAAACATAAAGTTTTCTTCTATAATTTTTTAATAAAGTAATTCGGATTAAAACATAATCAAAAATTATAAATATCCTTCCCGCAAGAAAAAGTTCTTATTAAAACTTTATTGGTTATCTTATTACATTAAATTTCGATTTCATTTAATGGGCTTAAAAATTTTATAACAAAATCTTCCAGAATACACCAATTAATTACCATCTGTACTTACATGTGCGGAATATACGGAAAAATTCTATGGCAAGCCAGAGCGGACAAAATTGCGTTTATATTTACGTTTATTGGATGCGCTTAAAGTGTGGTTTTAAACGTTTATTTTCTTATTTAAACGTTTAAATTTTATTTTTAAGCGTTTATTATTTAAATTTCCACATTTAATATTGTGTTACGAAAAATAATATTTATAGAAATACTAATTTTGTGAAAAAAAATTTATAAGCGGTTAATAGAAATTCCAAATTTGTAAAAAAAAAAAAAATTATAAACGTTTAAATGTAAAAATAAACGCTTAAATCAAACTTTAAAAGTAAAAATATGCGTTTAAACAAGCGTAAAAATAAACGCAATTTTGTCTGCTCTGGCTTGCCATAAAATTCGTTAAAATTAAAAAACCAAAATAATTCGATAGATTTTTTTTTGTGGTGAAATGATGATCATATCCTGGAATGCATTAGATCATTGACAATCGTATCTTGAAATGAAAAATTGTGCATTTTTATGGATTAGATTTTGTAAATGGAGGTTCAGACAGACGCATTCAATTTCCTTTACAAGACATATTTTCCCTTACTGTTCATAAAACACAGGGCTAACGGTACCCCATGCTACAATTTCTTTGGATACTTCTATGTTTGCAATCATATCTTGCCATGAGAAGAGCAACATCCCAGCAAAGTCTGAATATCACACAATTTTCCGTTAAAACAGATGAAAAGGTGATTAACGAATATGAAAGATTACAAGAAAAAAAAATGGAACTAAGATGCAAAAATATCTTATTATATTTAAATTTACTTAATTTACACTTATTTTTAAAGACAACTGATGTTTATTACCAGAAAAAAAATAAAATCATGTGGTCCTATAATGATAACGTCTTTAAATATAGCTCCCCCAATTTCTTGTTTTTATTCATAAAAATATATTAATTTTTGGGTCAAATTTATCGTCAACAAATTTTTCTAAATTAGATTGACAGGTTTTACAAACTAGAAAAATGGTCATTTATCGGAGTTTTTCCCAGAAAATTTTTTATGAGGTATTCTTGTTACATTTTTGGGATCCTTTTAAAAGTATGGACAAATATAAGTTTTCTAAAATATTAAACTTCATGTATATGCAAAAAGAAAAAAGCAATTGTAAAATGGAAAGTTAATGTTAAAACTACTCAATTTGTATAGGAGTTGCATATTAAAATGAAGTAACTCGATTAAATTTCGCGATGATTAATAATATTATTAACAATAAATATATCTCATAAATAGCTACGAGTGGGGTGACGCATCTTGATAAAATTAAATTACTTAGTTGTTTACATAATTATGATTAAGTTAATATGAAAATATTATATAGTGGCGTGGATAGAATAAAATTAGTTATTTTTTTAGTAAAGTGATAAAGGGGAGATATTATTAGGATAGCTGATGTATGTTCCAAATATCTATACTACCAGTGAATTTCCATTCATAATCCCTGTCATTCTTGAATGGTCCACGAAGTTTATCTCCTTTAGTTGTAGCTTCGACAGAGAATGTTATGTTGTAGTCTGTTATGGCATCATCTACATCAATATGAAAACCCTTGTGAGCCCATGAACCTTTACCTATCACTTCAGCTCCATCTATGGTGATATAGGCTTCGCCAAATGTACCTGGCAACATTTTGTTGTGGAACCAAACTGTATGGCCTGCATAATACATATAGAATCGTTAGAACATAAGAACATAATTTTTTGCCAAAGTATAATTTTTTTAAGTATTTACCTTCAATAGGGGACATAACAAGGACAATCGTTAGACTAAAGATAATGGCAGTTATTAGGTCGTATCTCATGATGAGTAAGATGTTTGTTAAATGTAAATAAATTTCATGCAAAGGAAGAGGTGTATATATATTGGAATTTTCATTATCTGTTTAAAATTTGGACTATCTTTTGACATGTGTTGGAAATTTATATGCAATGGATAGAATTAAATAAACAACTTATAACTCACTAACTAGAAGAAATTTTTTTTAATTTAAATTTTATGTAAAAGTTATATAAATAAGTTATGTAATAATAGATTAAAATGAGTCAGTCTAAAAATGCGCATGATGTGAATGATTTTGTAGATCGACATCAAGTCACGGGAAAAATGTATATGTGAAAATAATAGATTAAATGAGGCAAAAATTGCATGATCGACATCCGAAAGCTACGGGGAAATGTACATACGATATAATGTACTAACGCTCATAATTTAAAAAAAATTCACTTCCTTTTTAAATACCACAATAAAAGAAAGTGGAAAAATGTCTAATATTCCACCGATGTTCATAATTTAAAAAAAATAATAATATACCATTTTTTTTAGTTAAAAACGCCGGGTCTGACGTTTTTTCATTAAAAAATATAATAATAAACGTTTTTTTTTAGTTAATTTAAGTTTTATAACTGAAGTGGGTAGTGAAATAGTAATAAATACTGCAAGTGTTGGTAAAATGAGTGTTGGTAAAATAAGTGTTGGTAAAATAAGTGTCGGTAAAATTAGTGTCGGTAAAATGTACTTCAGTAAAATGATTGTCAGTAAAATGAGCGTTAGTAATATGAACCAGACCCCATTTGACATCATTTGATAATGACGCATCATGGAAGGTATTTCTTGTTGCTTATCTATTATTTATGTTATTCTAATCTAATTATGGCAAACCGTTCTATAGCAAAAGTCTGCTGGTTTGCAGCAGATCCCCTGTGGTTTTCAGCAGGTGCCCCAGCTATTTTGCAGCAGATCTCCCGTTACTTTTCAGCAGGTGTCCTGCTGTTATTGCAGCAGGTGATGGGTTGCACAAAAAGACTAACATGAAATTGCCTTTTGTGATGGTTTCACCAACTTGGTAAGATGTTGAAAAAGGAAATTTTTTTCCGCATAACAATCACCTGCTGCAACTACAGCAATGCACCTGCTGCAAAATAGCAGGGGACCTGCTGAAAAACAGTGGGGGTCTGCTGAAAACAACAGGGGATCTGCTGCAAAACGGCAGATCCACTGCTGAAGATCAGCAGACTTTTGACATAGAACGGTTTGTCATAATTAATTCCCTATAAAAAATTGGATCCGATTTTTATAAGGTTTTTATACGATTTTTTTCCTTAGAAATAACGTATCATAATAGTCCGTTGGAAGGATACAGAAATGCACAACTTCGTATCACTAAAAATATGATTTGGATACGGAAATTTCATGGAATTCATCATGATTTGATCACTGATTTATCATGAAATTTATATACTGAATTTACTATTTATATTACAGTTTATTACTAGTTGTATTTACATAAATTTAAATCTATTTTATTAAATTAAATAAAAAATAAGAAAATAAAACAAAACACAAATATATTATGGAAAATTCATCCCCTATCAAAACCAACTACTATAACCAAAACAAAAAGAAACTTTAAATTCTTCAAAGTTTCTAGAAGTAGTCCTAAGAAATAAACTATTCCTTCAAAATAAACAAAAGAGAAATACTAGTACATTTCTTTAACTCAATTAGACAAACACTTATCCTATTTACCTATAAGTTCAGGTTCATCCAAGTCTTCTGAAGTCAGACAACCTAAACTAAAAAAAAGAAATTTAAGAACATTTCTTTAATTCAATTGGAAGCCAAAACTCCCCTCATATAGTACCTGCGATCATCCAAATCTTCAAGGGTCAGCATTCCTACAAAAAAGAGATCCTGGCGACCTACAAAAAAGAAAGAGAACTCCAGAATGTCCAACCTACATAAAAGAAAAAGAATCATGAAGCGTCTGACGAAAAAGAAACTGAAACAACCTACAAGAGGAAAAACAATCCAGAACTGACCTATAAGAAAAAAAAAAGAATTCTGGACTGACCTACAAAAAAAAGAAGACTTGAAGCATCCTATGAAATGAGACTGAAACAACTTGAACCCAACCTACAAAAAAGAAAAAGAAAATCTGAACCGATCTACAAAAAGAAAAAGAAACTGAATCATCCTACAAAAAAAAATCTGGCATATAAATAATAAAAGGATTAATATAAATAAAAAAGAAAAAGTAGCAAGTGGGAATAACAGAATAAAATCAAATAAAAGGTTTTTTTAAAAAAAAGAGAGTAATGACGAAGTTAGGAAAATAGAAAAGAATTTTTTTTTAAGGAGACATCAAAGTTAGAAAAGTAAAAAAATATTTTTTTGTAAAAAGAAGGTAATAATAAAAAAAAAAAATTTTTTTCAAAAAAAGTAAGGGTAGCGAGTGGGAAATAAAAGAATAAAATAAAAAAAAATTTTCTTTTTAAAGGGGACAATGTACTTATAATATCAACTAAATAATCACTTTTTTTGCTATGTAACAATTAATATATTTATTAAAAATATATAATTATAACAGAACTTTTATGGGAACTTTAAATTTTTTAATAACATATTATTTATAGGACCATTACCATTAAAGATAATTGAAAATGGTTTTTGTGATATATGATCTTTCCAACTAATATAAAATGATTAAATTTAAATTTGCATTATGAAAATTTTTAGGAGAATATTTGGCAACGAGTTCTAACAGCTTTTTTTCTCCTAAATATGAACCACCACAAAAAGTTATAATACTTTCTAATTGTTGACAATTATCAAAAATCATTATTAATCTTTCTATTCCATTGGATGGAAAATTTACACATAATGATTTTAAGTTTGGGTAATAATTAGCTATAACTAAATTTAATGAATTATAATTATCACATTGAAATACAGTAAGTTCTTCTAAATTCTTTCCATTAATTACTAAAAATAGTGTTTCTGCACCCCATTCGGGTGATCATCAAAGGTTATAACCTTACGATTTATGTCACAGGTGCATAGGTTATAACCTTCATCAGCAAATTTAATCGGACATAATATTACGTAAATTTACGATTATGTAATATTTCGTAAGTTTTACGGTGAAATATTCCGTAATTCTCTAAAATATTTCGAAGGTTTATATCTTCCGAAATATTACGGCCGTAATATTGCGAAAGTTTACGCAATCCGTAAGTTTACCGAAACGTTACGGCCGTAATATTGCGAAAGTTTACACAAACGTAAGTTTACCGAAACGTTATGGCCGTAATATTGCGAAAGTTTACACAAACGTAAGTTTAC
>JADRCO010002491.1:0-13448 GCA_021464525.1 Rhizophagus sp. LPA8_4_AMF
TAAATGTTGGGATGCTAAAGCAGAAAATAGACCAACTGCTAAAGAATTATATCAAGGACTTATGAAGATGTCAATTAAATTATATGGTGGTAGTGATATTAATTCTCAAATGTATGAATATAATGATAAAATAAAATTGAACAGAACAAGTGAAAAAAGATCTAATAACATTCAAGCACATCCACAAGCAATCTATACTAGTAGACTTTTAAGTTTCAAAGATCTTCCAGAACCAGTAAATTCAGGTAGTTTAATTTAAATCTACTTTGATAACAGAAAATAAATTTATGTTATGTTTCTAATTACACTATTTTTTTTTTTTTAATAGTTGCTATTCAACCAACATTATGTAAGTAATATAAATTTATTGGTAAACAGTATAATTAATTATATTCTTATATTATTTAATATTATATTTATCTAATATTAGTATCAGAAGGTTTTGATTGTCAATTAGACGAATTAGGTAAGATATTTTTATACTTTAATTCTTTATTTGCTAATACTTATTAATTTACTTATTTTGTAGATCTTAATGAAATTAATCAAGTAGAAGAAGAATGAGTTTTTTTTATAAGAATCAAAGAATTTAGTTTAATTAAAATTATATTATTAAATTATTCTTTTATTATGTTTATGGTTTTGTATGTATTAAATATTTTAGTTTAACAAAAATAAATTATAAATATTTTAGCTATTGATTGTTCATTTAAACTACCCAGAATATTAATAGTAACTTTATACTTGAAGTAAATGTTTATCATATTGTATGTAATGCAATGGCAAATTAAATTGTCACTTTTTTTAATTTTTTTTACTTGATTAAGTATAAACGAAAGATAATTTTGAAATTTTTACAAAAACGGTTTAAAAGATTTTAATTATCGAAATTATAAAATGAGAAATTATACTAAATCACTTGAAATATTTATGACTTGCAAATTATCCTAAAAAAATACTAATGGATATAACCCGAACAAAAACACTAATGAAAGGTAAATTAAATAAAGACCAAAAATGAAACAGTTTAAAACAATAAGTAAAATAAAGGATCAAATGAATGAAATAAAAGTGAAACAAAAATAAAAGAATCAGATGATAAAGTTGAATTGAAAAAAAAGGAAACTAAGTGAAAATATAATTGAGAAAGAAATTCGAGCACAAAGTATAAAACGAATATAAGATGAAAATCTAATGAGTGATAATATCCTAATCAATATATTGATTATGTCCATATTATCTTCACTAGAGATATTTTTATTACCTTTTTCGGAAATGTTGACAATTTTGGCATTGACCTGGACACACCAATCACATAACAAAAATCAAAAAAAATGACTTTTCGGGTTACCAATATTTCTGCTGAAAATGACGATTTATTCTATAACTTGACCGACGTCATCACTAATTTTTTATAAAAAAAATAATTTAACTATTTATTAAAAAATAAACCAATTAGATTTACATTATAATCTACCTTGGTAAAGATATCAATTTAAAATTATTCTAGTTTTACTTTCCTGGTTAAAGTTTTAGAAGTATGAGATTGTCTTGTATGCTTATCTTAAAGAACAAATTAAGGAAAATTGAGGCTTCGTTGGTATTGACCTCAGATTATGATAGAAGAAAATTGAAATTTTTGAAAGGCAGTCGAATGGAATAATAGAATTGTTACGTAGAAATATGGATCTATAACAGTAGGAAATTATACAGCATAAATGATGTATTATTACTAGATATTAGTAGTTGTTAAAGTAAAATAATAAAAGAATTATACTCAAAGATGGGCATGGGAATTAGCCAGGAGAGAAATTTTTCAGCCCTCATACAAGTACATCATATGAATTACGATCAATTACCAATTTAATTTGGCAATTATCCGGTATTAATAAATCGCCCAATAATCGCAATAATCGAGACCTTTGTCTCAAATTTTACATAAAGATTCATAACTAGATTTTTCTCAAATATATATAATATAAATTCAAAAAACAAATATATTTAAATTCAAAAAGTTCTAAAATGTTACGGAGAGTCAGAGTCTAATAATATATTAACCATCTGCATTCTGGCGGAGTGCTAACGCTAATATCGCAAAGGAAAAGAAGAGTCTGCTTCGAATATTAATCAGGAGGGCGATACTAGAATAACCAGTTTACTTGATAATTAATAATTATTCGGCTCGAAGTGCCGAATAAGTGATTTATCCGGTGTAACCATCAAACTTTTTTAACCTTTACCTGATACACATGGTATTTTGGCTATAAAATACCGGATAAAACTAGTGACATCATTGATTATAAGGTATAAAATTTACGGTAAAAAAAAATTTATAATTATTTGCCTAAATATTCAAAAATTTTATTAAGGCAACAAGCAAGCAGTTAAGCCATTTTTGTTTTATTCAATACTTTCTATTTTACTTGCTAATAATTGATTTTATGAAAGTAACTAGGACCATTATTATATAAAAATAAACAATTTATGCATATGTCAAATCTAAAAACTAATTTAAAATTAACAAATACAATGAATAAAAATAAAAGTTAAATATAATTTTGAAGTATGATAATAAAAAGCGATATAAAATATAAATAAAAATTAAGCTCTGTTAACCCTCAACTTTAGAAACATTTAATCCAAGATATGGACTAGGCTTATTATTAATAAGATTTTTTGTTTCAAAGTTAAATCCTTCAATTGGTTGAAAAACAAAATTCCTAATTAACATACCTAACAATATCTTGAATTCAGTTAAAGCTAATTTATTGCCTATACAAGATCTTGTACCAGTATGGAAAGGTAAATAATTTAGATTTGTCACATTTTTAGTTATTGAAGGATTTAACCATCTTTTTGGATCAAAATCGTTAGTATTTGTGCCCCAGATTTCAGGTGATTTATGAAGTGCTGCAACGTTCAACATTATTCTGGTATTCTATTTATAAAAAACAATAAATAATAAATAAATAAATTTGAAATAGAAAATTACATATTTAAAAAATTACAAATTGTAATATACCTTCGGAATTAAATATTCCCCGAAAACTTTATCTTCAACATTAGTTCGACTAATAATCGGTACTAAAATAAAAATTACTGAGTTATTAAGTTAATTTTATAAATCTATTAATTTGTATAAAAAAAAACTTACCAGGAGAATGTAATCTTAAAGTTTCTTTAACTATGCAATTCAAATAGTCCAGAGAGTTGATTTCATCAAATGTAGGGTTGAAATTTGATTTATCAGGAAAAGCTTCAACCAACTCTTTACGCAATAAGTCTTGTTCATGTGGATATTTTGCAAGTAAATACAATGCCCAATTAGTTGAAGCACTCGTGGTTTCATGTCCTGCTATTAGAAATGTCATAATCTGTAATAATAACAAAAATTAATGAATATTTTAGAAAAAATGAAATAATACAAATAATTTAGCAGTATTTTAATTACCTGATATTGTAATACTTCATCAGTCATTTTCTCTTCATCAGGTAATGTTTTATTAATATTAATTAACAAAGATAATAGATCCTTGCTTTTCAATTCTCCATTTTTCGCTTCGTTACATTTTTCTTCCATCAATTTCTTTGATACCCTGTTAATAACCAAACATGCATTGTTAAATCTTCTATTTACATCTATTGGCATTTTTCTAACAAGTGGGATATAACTCGATAATACACTTATAAAAACACGTAAGATAGGATTCGAGTTATTATTATTAAAAAGAGAAGCATAGGCATCCGCCAAATCGTTTGAAGATGTTAATGAATTAAATTCGTAATTAAATCCTAAATAAACAAATGAAATTATTAAACCTTTGTAAATATGGGTACTAATAATATATTATAGTTACGACACGGCTGAAAAATATATACGTAATTGCTTGATACTGTAACCATAAAAAAATCATTTGTAATTATAAAAACGCCGACGCCATCGTAATTTTAACAGCACTTATACTTAGAAACATTTTAATTTTGACAGAATTCATATTTTTCTCACCGACTAAGCCAATAACATCTAAGGTAGCTTTTGAGATATAAGGTGTAAGATTGATGTCTGAATCTCCTTTGTTTATTTTATCTTCTATTAACTCTTTTAAGGTAGAAACCACTCGAATAAATGTTGGAACCATTTCCTGAATTGCAAAAAATACGATTTATTAATTATTAACTTTAGAAAATATTTATTTTTCTACCAATGAAATATAATTACTTTGATGCTATTGTGAGTGAAAGCTGGATTCATCATTTTTCTCTGTCTTTTATGTTCTTCACCTTCCGCAAGTACAAGACCTCTACCAACAATTTTAGCAAAATCAGCCGACATATCAGGAGGTTTAACAAAGTCGTAAACATGATTTAATGTGATATCTTGGATTATTTTTGTATTTGAGACGAAAACATCTGGACGATTAAATATTCCATAGAATTTTACAACATCCCCATATTGTTGCATCCACTTAACATGTGGATCCTGAATATATAAATATATATAAAAGATAGTACATGAGTCGATAAAATACTAATTGAAATATAAATAATATACCTCTTCGTTTAAAAATGATTTAAAATTTCCAAGAAGTATATTTTCAGATGGTGGACCAGGAATTTTTCTCAAAGGGGAAATATAAAATGGCCAAATAATTAATTTATAAGTAACCCATCCTATAAGTCCTAAAACAAAAAAGCCAACTAGAGAAGATAAATTAATCATTTTTTTCGTTTTTTTTTTTATTTTTTTGAGAAATTTAGTTATAAATATATAAATAAAAATCACGGGTTTCGGCGACTTAATTACCGTTGTTTATCCGTTGTTTACCCGTTGTTTAGTTCTTAAAGAGAAATCTAATATGTTTCGATGTTTAATTGGACAAAAGGACAAATGATCGTCATTTACTGTATTTACAGTAATTTAAAGTTTGATTTGTTTATCTCCTCATATTTCACAAATCGTTTCTATAATTAATGTTGATCCGTGTTTGGCATTCCGTAAATGTAGTGCAAATTACAGTTGCCGATCACAACAGTTTCACGAAGTTATCACGAAGTAGTTATTAAGTATAACTAAGTAAACTCATACGACTTTACATTACGCGTGTCACACACTTTCTATTTACTAGTTGTATCTGGTTAGTGTCCGGATTAAAAAAATCCGTTACCGCTAAGAGTCTTATTCGGATAACCCACGGCATCAAAAATTTTTTTTTGTAAACCGACTCAATCCGTCATTTTTGCGGATGCTTAAGCAGGTTTGTACCGGAAAAAGGCAAGTGATCTGCATTTTTACGGTGTTCGTTTCGAAAAGAAAAATTACGAAAAAAGTTAAAAAAATTTTTATTACAGTTTTTTTATAGGGACGGGTTTAGTAATAAGGTAAAATCTAATTTCAGTGATTTCCGGTGCTATATGGACATTAGCATCATATCGTTCCTGCCGGAATTACGGATAATTTTATTAGTATTAGATGATACCAGATATCTGGGTTAGGACAAACTTACTATTCGGCAAATAATTTGAAATGCAATTTAAAATTTTGTTAGACTTTTTTTTTGTTTAAAAACGGGCATGTATTTCATAATAGATAAATAAAAACATATAAATAATGCCAAATGACAGAGGATTCAAAATGACATTCGATCATTTGGAACTAAGCATTTTGATCAATATGAAAAATGGTCAGATGATCAACCCATTTCTCTGAACTCTGAAACAATATATTCTAATTAGTCAAATATAAAAGTCTAGCACGGTAGACATTTTTTCTATGATGAAAATATGCAGTGTGTTATTATTTCGGCATATCATTTTATTCCTTGTATTTACTATTTAGTAAGTAATGAGTATTCACAGTTCTTAATTTTCTTATAATCATATAATTTATGGATGTCATATTTATATTGGTTAACGTCACAGAGCGACGTTAATGTTACGGCTAATGTAGATCATACTTTAGAATTGAGTTACTATATTTACTAATAATTTCTTTTATATTCCAACAATGCCACCTTATAATTATTATATATGAATACTAGTAATTTAGACAATGAATTGAAATATTTTTAAAAATAAAAATAATAATAGCATAATAGAAATATATTATGAATCAAAACTTAAGTAACAATAATTTGAACTAATAGCATATACTGTCAAATTTTTAAATCATTTGTCTAAACCAGTTTTTTTTATTTACAGTATGTAAAATACATGCATAGTATTGCAAATCTAAATAAGTAACCTATTGACATAACATTTGTTGAACTTCTTTATAATAATCATGACTAAATTCAAAATCCTCGAAATCTGTAACTTTGAATTTTTTAATAACACCTAATTTAATATATTTGTCAATTAATTTCATGTTTTCAACATTTGCATCTAAACTTTTGTTATCGATATTAACAATGATTAAAGATAGTGGTTTTTGTGACGCCCGATTTTTCCAATATATTAAAAAGGATTCGAACTCTTCTGGAAGTAAGTTTGATTGTACATCAAACAGATGATATAATATAATTTCACATAAACTATCATGTGAATATTTCATAATCATTTCCAATGCTTTCCCTACACTAAAATATATACTTCCACACCAAAATTTAATACTTTCTAGACATTGACAATTATTAAAAATCAATTTCAATGTACTTAATTCATAATGTTTAAATCCAGTAGAAAGTTTTCTAATTTTTGTACAGAAATTAGCTATAGATAAATTTATTGAATTATCATTATAACCTTCACTATCACTAATATAAAATTCCTTTTAAATGTTTTCCATCATTTTCTAAAAATTTTATTAAAAACTTATATGGATATGGAATTTTTAAAATTTGTAATTGTGGAAAATTAAAATTTTGTAATTTTTCATAATCTTTTAAATTATCATAAATATCTACTGAGAATTCAAGTTCTTGTAAATTTTTGAAATTAGTAATAAATAATAATGGAGTATCTCTATCAAAACGTAATTTGATTAAAGTATTATCAGAAAGATTTTCTGTTAAAGAAGGAATTATACATGACAGATCGTCACCATCATAAAATTTTGTTATACTTAAATATTTTAAATTTTTTTGAACAGAAATTAAATCTGCTAATCCATTCATAGTAGTTCTTTTAAATATTATATTTAATGATGATATATTATGACAAATTTTTGATAATTGATAAAAAAAATCAGGAAAAACATTTGAACCACAATGTAATTCTGTAAGATTACTCAAACAATCTTTTGCTCCAGAATATGAAGTTAAAGTTAAATTTGAAACTTCAAAAAAATACAATTCTTTTAAAGAAGTAATTTGTTTCATAAACATTTTAAATATTTCCTCTGATAATATATGCATATTATTGTATGAAATTAATTGTTTATTTCTAATAAGAAATATTCTAACTTTATAATAAACATATTCAATTGATAGAACTTTACAAAATGCTATATAATTAAACATTGGAGGCTTTGAAGTTGGGGTTGAAATAATAATTCCATTCTCATACAAAATTTCTTTTGACTTTCTTGGAAGACAAGTAATTAAAGTATTAAAGTTCGAAGCACTATAATTCCAACTATTTCTCCATAAAATTCTTACGGAAACTTCACACCAAAGATGATTTACTAACAAGCATGAATGTAGACTAGTCATGTCATCTCCTAAATATTCGAAAATTTCGTTAAGGCAATCATCAAAAAGTTGAGACATGTTATTTTTTTTAAAGACTCTCGAGATAAACGAAATAGTTTTAAGTTCGCAGGCTGTGCTACAAACGTTGCAAACTTGTAGTTCATATGTACCTTTTATTTACGTAAATTCATTCACGTGACACATGAATTTATCAATGCTCGATCACCATATACAATTAATTATATATATTAATCCCGACGTATTTTTACGTCATCGTACACCACCACCAGGTGACTCCACAACACTTATATTACAACATACGATACACAATGCCGGACCATATAAAAAAGACAGCATTCAATACCTGACAGTATTTACGATGAACCAAAATATATGAGATCTTACCCTTTTAGTATATTAGGTTTCTTTTGTGCTTTATTGTTCTTTCTATGGGAATGGGATTTGAACTTGGCTGCGCCTTATAGTTTGGGTTTAACATTGGCAGAGCGGCTCCCGCTGGTCGGAGGTTAGGTTTACTCTCTAGTATGTAGTTTAGTTCAGTATTCTTATACTCTTAACCGCAATGTCTGTATCCTCAGTTCTTGTCTCATATCTCAAAAATAAAATAAAATAAAATAACAATTATACATATTAAAAAAAATATTAATTTAATTTGTATATAGATAGATGCGTTAATGTTTCAGTAGTTTTTGAGCTCAACCCATGGAATTACATTTTCAAGGATTAGCTATTTCATTATCTATAACACCTTTTGAAAATGTTGATTCATGACGTTGATCATATTATTTGAAATACTGTTCTTATTAAACTATAATTCCGGCCAGAATTAAAGTTCACATGACAATTCAAAAATTTTATTTTAGTTTTTTTATTTAATAAAATATTATCATATTTCTTTCAGAATGTCTTGAAAAGATTTTCTTCTTGAAAATCCTTCCACTAACATTCACGTTTATTATTGTCTTTATTTATCTTAAATATTTGATTTATCTTGAATATTAAAACAAAATAATTTGCGATCTTATTGGTCTTATTAATATTTATATAGATACCAAATCCTCAAATTAAATAACCTTTTAATTTTATTTGAGGCTATGATCCAAATTTAAATTTGATCATATTCAAGTCTGTTCAAATTGTGCTTAATAATAGAAGAACCTCAGGATTGACTCATTTGATTGATGATGCTAAACTTGCTATGATGTCACATTTGTGTCATATAAGGTAGAATGTATGTCATAATGTTTTCAGCTGATGTATATTACGTGGTGATCTGGTAATTTAGAACCTTGGAATATTTAAATATGAAAGAATTATATTTATTATCTAAAAACTTCCCTACATTACTTTGGAAATTGTATAACAAATAAATATTTAATTTATTAAAAACAAAGCTTTATAATAATGATCTGTTTTACGTGCCCCTTTAAATTTTAAAGCACAATTATATATAGTAGGATACTGTGCTGCCATTATATTAGTAATTTCCACTCTTTCACAAGATTAGTGAATATCTTTAATTGCTTCTGGTAAGTGGTAACAGATGGACAGATAATTATTATTATTCAAAGGTTTTATTATTTTATTAAAAGCATTAAAAATTTTTGAATTATTAGCCTGAAAATTTTATAATCTCTACATTATAATCTGGAATACCGACTTCACAGAATATATGATCTGTGAAAACTTACAAGTTTAAATATATAATTTATGTGAAAATTGTAAGGATCCATGTAATTAACATACCAGTTAAAGAACTTAAAAAATTCAGTTGAAATATGAATTATCTATTCAGGATAATATAGTTTATCTTAATGTTTAATTTTAAAAAGTTTAAAAAATCAGGATCAAGTTAACTTATAATATCTTAACTAAAAAATATCAATATTACTATTTGTGTAGTAAAAGAAACTTTATTGCATTTTAACCATTATACACAGTTTAATACACAAGAATATTTCTATACTTGAACCTAATTTAAAAACATTTCATACTATTTTTCTTCTTTTTGCAATTTTTTTGTTCCTTTCATTTTTTTTATACTTTCTTTTACTAGTTATATTACTATTATAATCAATCTTTACTGTTTGTGATGTTTGTGATGGAATACTATAATATCTTGTAACAAAACCTTGTTTTTCACAATTTTGGATGGGTCTGTCATTAACAATTTCTTCAGATACATCTTCCTTATTGATGGAATTTACATCTTCCTCAACTTTGGTGTCTTCTGGTAACAATATTGATAAGATAAATAATAAGAATTATAAAAACAATGTAGGTTATGAAATAATTTCATAAATACTTACCAGTAGTAGCAGGTGGTTCAATGATAATATGAATACATTTCTTTTCAAGTGAATAATTAAAGACCTTTACAACTCCTTCTGTTGCATTTCCTATTTTCTCACCAAGTAACACTTCTTCAACAGCAGAACTATATGGTATGTAAGTTTTGAGTCTCTCAAACTTTGATTTATCACTAGTGGAGACATTTACTTTCCATAATGTGAGGTTTTTAGCATCAATACCAGCAAGTTCATTAGGAATTTCATCCTTAATAACCTTTTTAAGATCACTGACATCTTTATCCTTTTTAATAATAACTTTAAAAGCTTTATCAGGGTTCTCGCCTTTGATTAGACAGTAAAGCATAATTAATGTTGAAGTAGCATTATTCATATGTAAAAAGTCATTAGTAAATTGACAACAAAAGTTGCCAGTAAAGTGAATATGCTTATCAGAGGTATTAATAAAGTGAATGTAATGAATATGTTTGCATTTTTGTTCATAAATACTACTAGTCATAGCTGATGAACCAGCTACTACTTCTGAGAAACACTGGTCTAGTTTGGATTTCCTTTTTTTTGTCATTGCATCTAAAGAATTGTTTATAAAAAAATGATTATCAATGTGTTGATTGATAATCTCATATATATATATAACATGGTATGATATAAATGATAAAATTAGTTAATGATTGGTAAAAATCAACAAAAAAAATTTTTTATATAATTAAAATAATAATCATTTATATTAGCCATGTTAATATTATTGTATGTATTTTATCTTTTTTTATTGTCTTTCATCAATATTTTAGCAATAAGAAATAAAAAAAATTATTTAAAAGTAAAAATTGGTTATAAAAAGCTGTATGATTAAATTAAAGAAATTCCAAAAAAGCATAATTTTAATGTCCTCAAGAACTGTGACACTTCGAATTCATAAGGAATGTACACATATAAAGAAAAATAAAAAAAAACTTTGTCTCTACATACACAATTTAAACGTATTTTGTAACAGGCAATAAAAAAAGTTACAGAATATGCTACTCTGTTGTTTTTTCTTGGTTAACAATAAATAAAATAAAATAAAATTCCTATAAGTAATTATGTAAAGTGTCAAATTTACTTGATTATTATTTATAATTAAAATTATTGCAATTATATTTTTGTTAGATTATATACCAAAGGTAAAATTACAATAGTACAAATATAATACTCACTTGAAGATTTTATTATTTCTTTTTGTTCTTTTGTTTGAAATACAAATAAAAAGCCACCCACTATCATTATATTTTTGCACAGTGCCTTACGGCCTAGCAAAACACCATATTTAAAAAAGATTACTTGTTATTTCCAGTTCTAGTCGTATTACTAAGCCTATATACTCCAATACATGATTATTAATAGTATTAATAGTGGAAAAGGCTCTAATTTGAGTTAGGTCTTATAGTGATTCTTCTCTTTAATCATTCATTATTCCAATATTTTTCCAGCCATTTCATATTGATAAACAATCATTTAAAAACAAAGCTTTGCTTTAAACTTTTATATTTTGTCAATAGAATATTTATTAACTCTTTTTTTTGCAAATAATATAAGCATTTTTTTCTTTATATGTCGAAAAAAAAAATTAAACTTAACAAATAAATTTGCTGTTATTATCTTATTCATCTTATTTTTTATGATTTGGTCAAGACTTTTTAGTATTTAATTTATTGATTCAATATTAAAATTGTTATCTGCAACATGTGGAAGTTTCCATTCATTATATATTTTCTAATGTTATTTAGAATCAATAATATTATACTGTATCCTTTACTTTGTGCAAAGTCAATATACAATTTACACAAATAACAGCACCGACCTTTTGGATATTGTTATAAACTTTCTCCTATTCTTCCTTTTTTGGTCTATTATATGTTCATTTATGCATGTAAATATATGTGATTATTCACTAAACATTTATTCATCAAACACTCATCATCTAATAAATATTTTAATAATATCATTCCATGAAATATAGGCTTGATGATAATTTCCAGACATTCTTTTTTTATAGAATGTGTGAATTTGTTGATATATTCTACAAATTAAAATTTCCACTTCTTAAATAATTTGTATACATTTATATATATATCTGTATACTGAATTTCTTCTTGTTGTATAAATTTACAAAATAGTAAGTCATTTTTATCAGTTGTTAGTCTAACCAATTATTATAATAATATGACTAATAATTTGGATAGTAAATTATATAATTATAATTATTTTTATTAATCTGAAACAATATATTTAATAAATGACTAATATTTTAATATAATATATTTAATTTTTCTATTGCCAATTTAACATTTGCATTTTACATATTATTATTTCTGATTAATAGGATAGTAAAGTTGCATCAGTATGACAATTAAAAATAAATAACAGTTCACTCAATAAATGACAATTTTTGGCAGTCTATAGTCATTAATTTATATAAAACTTTGTGCAATAGAAAAATATATAAAAGGACATTATTTCTTTTTAATAGTAAGAAAACATTCAATGGATTTATTGAAGATCAAAATATATCAAAGAAAATGAACAGAAGATATTTAAAAAATTGTGGAAAGGTGTTGTCCTACACCAGTAAGAATAAGGCATTAGAAGTCAAACAACACGAATTAGCAAGTCACCAATTTTTTAAAAAAAACAAATATCTAAAGTGAAAATTATGAAAAATTTAATGCTAAATCAATAATACACAATAATTATCATATTTTACAAACAATGGGAATTTTATAAGTTTTTGCACTTGCATTTGTTGATTAAATTAATGCTTTTTGACAGGAACACTCCTAATAATTTTTTGAGCTGACATTGCATATGGTTCCACATCGCTTCTCATAATCTACAATGTTAAGAATTACTTTTGCTATAATAATTGCATGTTCAACAACATCTATTTCTTGTAACCTACTATGTACTAAGTAAGGACACATACCAGTAGGTACCCTAGGTTTAATACTGACTTTCTTTCTGCAAATTTTTCAAGTTTCTGAACAAGAGAATAATTATAAGACTCAACAAAATCTGTAAATACTTTTTCTCATATTTTTCACCAGTAGTTTAATAGCAATATATTTGTGTTATATATTGCACAAACGTTTCAGAATTTGAGCTTATTCATGAACTTGTTAATCATTTTATGAATATGTTTAATATAAATTTATGTCTGTTAATGGAGATGATGTTGGATATTATATAAAAAAGTCAGAAAATACTGGGTATAGAGCTGGGGCTACTGCATTTGGACAAGAGGATTAAGGTGGCTTTGAAGACTTTTTTTGATGATTTATTTGTTAGTAGTATATTATACTATAAAATTCTTTGAAAATATTTACTGTAGAATTTGAATATATGTAATACATTACTGAAACTTGTAAAATTGGGACTGTGTAGTAGCTATATAGCCGCTATATATATTATAATAAAGTAGTAGGCGTATTGCTATTTTATGTTTAACTTAGGG
>JADRCO010002492.1:0-13446 GCA_021464525.1 Rhizophagus sp. LPA8_4_AMF
GGATACGGAAAATTGACCAATTCAGTATCTCTCCGTATGAAAAACGTATCTTTCAGTATGTAAACGTATTTTTCCATATAAATTCCATATAAAAAACGTATCCACTTTTTTTATAGGGCCATTCAAGAAATCTTGGATTATAATTTGTAGTATAATTAACATCATATAATAATTTTGCGTTGTAAATCGTATCCTTGATAAATTCATCAATATTATTATTTCCACTAGTCCATCCTTCAATTATACAACGAGGAACTCATTCTCTACATCATGGTTTTTTATTTTCATCTGAGATATTAAGATTCTACTTGTATTTCTTCTTTATTAACGTAGCTCATTTTTTTTTGTTTTCAAATTTACAAAAAGAAATTTTAAGAGGTGAAAGGAATTTTCGGCTAAATTTAATATTTTTATTTATTTATAATTGGTGGTTCGTGATATAGTAATACGGGAATCACAATCCATATAAGAATCAGCGAAATACTAATGGCAAATTATGTCATTTTTTATTAGTAAAAAGAATCTAAAGTGTATAGGAAAATTCATAAAATGAAATTTTTATCTTCTAATAAACTATTTTCAATAAAATTATATTAAACTTACTTCAAAAAGGAAGATAAACATTATATTCGTCAAATATTATTGCTAATTCTAATATTACATTTTACAAATAACGTCTTAACAAGAAGAAATTTGGATTTCAAAATTGTAAAAATTATCATATTTACATATCAACTTATCCCTATTATACGAATTACCAATTAATTATTATATATATGTATTTTGCTAACTCTAATATTCAAAAACAGAAAAATATTTATAAATTTTTTATATTCAAAAGAATTTATTTACAACAATTGAAAATTCAACTGATTATTTTTTTTTTTAATCAATATTAGATTAATAAAGCCATGTCATGTACTTATAAATTGTTTGTTTAACGTTCTATTTTTGATTATATTTATAAAAATAAAATGTATTAAACATTCAAATTTTTTATTTCAATACGTAAAAAGCTAAAATCGATTTTCTTATTTTCATAAAAATCAAATACTGCTTGTTCTTCATTTTTAGTGTTACATATAATATCTTATCTAAGTTTGTAACGAATCCTAAAAATACTTATAACTTCTATATGTGTGATGAATAAGTGGCTGGGTTTCTAAACTTATTTTGAAGGCTGCTTGGTATTAGCGCTTCAATGATATCAAAGTACAATTCAAAATACATAAATAATACATATGTACATAAACGAGCAACCTCCTGATTCAACATATCATATTTGAACAACAATCCTAGCGTCACCATTTTCCAAAAAAAAGCAATTATTTTTTCAATATAAAGTCAGCCACCATATAACTAATAAAATCATGCCGACTTTTAGCAACAATATATATTCATATTTAATTATATTACTTTTCTCCTTAAAAATAAATGTATGGAAAAATCTATCCATGTTTTCCTCTCGTAAATCCATTCCTAAAATATCTCGTATCAATATCATTAGGGAAGACAAGGCCGACTTTTGCTTTTCTGATCAAAGGTCTTCTATCGCTTCTTTTGCAGGTTCTGAATAGCACAGTCTACCCATACTAGGATTTACATCATCACAACCTTACCGCAGATAACAAGCTAGCATACGAACTCATTATCACGTGACTTTTAATTTAGCGTCTCGCCGGCTTTATCCGAATCCTCATCCTTGATTGCACCATAATTTTTTGATAGATTTCGAACCGCAGTCTGTTATTGTGACACGGCATTTGAACACATGATTTTTTACGCCGTTTCTGTTTTTGTCAATATAATTCCTTTTTTAATTCTTTCATTAAAAAAAAAATACGCCGAATTAAAAATTTTTTTTTAACGCAAATATAATTATGAATATTAATAATAATGATAAAACTGAAATCCAAATAAAATCTGAATTTAACGAATTGAATATATCCGATAAAAATTTTAATTCAATAAACAATAATCATGAAAATTGTTATAATTTAAAAGATAATAAACCATGGTGTAAAAAATGTGTTCCTTGTTTCATAATTGAAGGTTGGACTAGTGAAAATAATTATATTGATGAAATCATTAAGGAAACAATTTATAGTGCAGAATTAAAATATCATAATGGATTTTATCCATTATTTCTTGAATGGATTCCATTTAATAAATTTAAAGATATGAAACAAATTGGTGAAGGTGGATTTTCTAAAGTATATTCTGCAATATGGATTGATGGTAAAGCAAAATATACTAAACAATGTGATGGAAGTTGGAAAAAAAAAGAATCTAAACCTATGGAAGTTGCTTTAAAAAGGTTAAAAGGATCACAAAATATTTCAGCTAAATATTTAAATGAGGTATTCTTTTTATATATATATATATTTTTATTATTTTGATAATAATAATTAAAATTAATTTTTTATTCAATATTTAATTTGTATAATAGATTAAAACACATTGGAATCTCTACAACTTGAAAAGTAATTCATTAAAATTTTATGGAATAACCAAAGATTCAGAAACTAAAGAATTTATGTTAGTTATGCAATATGCAAGTCAAGGAAATTTAAGATACGTTCTTTCAAATAATTTCAATAATATTTTATGGAAAGATAAAATTATATACTTACAAGAAACAATACTTGATCTTAAAAGTTTACATAAATTAGGATATTGTCATAAAGATTTTCATAGTGGAAATATATTACAAATTTATTATCCTGGCGCACAATCAAACATTTCTTATATTTCAGATTTTGGATTATCGGAACCATCAGATAAACAAAATTCAGATGGTAAAATATGTGGCGTGTTACCATATGTTGCTCCAGAAGTATTAAATGGAGAAACGTATACATTATCTTCTGATATTTATAGTTTTGGCGTAATTATGGTAGAATTATCATCTGGAAAACCACCTTTTCATAAAAGAAAAAATGATACCAGTTTAGCATTAGAAATATGTAATGGACTCAGACCGGAAATTGGAAAAGGAACTCCTGAAATTTATAAAAATTTAGCATATAAATGTATGAACCCTAATCCTGATCAAAGACCAACGGCAGATGAATTACATGAAATATTAGAATTTTGGTATAATTCAACATCTTTTAGAAATTATCAAGAAGAGAAATTTGGCTACAAAAGCAAAGAAATTAAAGCTATGTTTAAAGAAGCTGATAAAGAAATACCAAATATTTCGATTTCATATGAAAGGAATCTTGATGCTATTTATACTAGTGGAGTCTTCACATCTAACGATTTGTCAAAACCCGTTAATTCATCTATTATTACTTCTGATGAAGAAAATCGTAAGAATATTTAGAATATTTTATGCTTAAATATTGCTAATAATTAAAATTTATAATTATTAATTTTCTTGCTTTAATAGATTGTCAAGATTCTCAATTGGTTGAATTAAATGTTTCTAACTCATTACAATTAAGAGGTAATATAAGGTTGTAATATTGATTTTAAGTATATACTATATAATATTAACTATGTATTTAAAATATAGATGTTGATAATGAAGAAACAAGTGATGACTAAAAACAATATATGGAAATTATATAGAAATAATTATTCATTATCATTATCCGTGTGTTTTCGTTAAGAATGACACCACTTTCTGAATCACGGTTTATTTATCATATTTGTATCTTTTAACCGGTGAAAAAAAGAATAATAAATTTGTCAACTGTATTAAAAATTAATAAATATTAATTGAGCGGGTTATTATCGTAATTATTCAATTATTACTATGTTATGTGTTTTAAAAAAGTATTTAAATAAATGGGCAAGTTACAACGCTGGCAACATTTAGTATTTTATTAATAAAAATAGAATGTTACACCGCTCGAATAAAATACTCAAGATTTTGAATGTATTTGAGTCAAAATTTTCCTAATACGCGATGACGTATTATTTGATTCCAACATATCATGACGGTAATAGATTCGGCTTCAATGGCTTGAGCCAGCTCACAAGTTTATTTTTTAGAAAGAAAATTTCGTGTTAAAGTTTAAATTTATATTTTTTTGCGATTTTTTTTTATTAATTACGCAAATTAATATGAACTAAATTCTCGTACCCAGAAACACAGAAACAAAGTTTAACAAACAAATGATGATAGATGTGATGGTAAATAATCATGAACGTTATTTTAAATTGCATATATTACATTATGGAATCAATTAAAATATTATATGAAATAAATGAAAGTATTGTCATAATAGACTTTAGGCAAACTATTGTTGATAAAAACTGCGCCACTGGTTGCTGCGCGGACTTTATTTGACAATAATTTCGCTTTTCACTCAATGATTTAATTATGAATATTATACTACGCATTTTTTATTATTATCATATTTTTTTTTTATTCGATTATATTCCATGTGCGTAATTTCATGTATTAAAATAAGTAATATTTGCCTAAAAAAAAAAATACAAAGTCTTTAAGCGTACGGTTTAAAAAATTTGTTCTTGTATAACAAAAAAAAAAAAATTATTATTTCAATGACACGTGCAATTTAGTTGATATTTTTCGAAAAGGACAATAACGTAACTTTTTAAGGAATGTATTTAATAAATGTACATATTTGGAATTCGTTGCATGCAAGGCGACGGGCGTACAGTACACGTTTATAGAATATCAATATGACATTATTACCTTTATATATATTTATTCGTAAATCGATTTAGCCGTATGTAAAATTATGCATGTAAAAAAAAAAAATTTTTTTCTTTTCGAAATTTTTTATTACAAAAAGGAAAAAATTCGGATTTTCCAAAATTATTTTGTGTACCTAATTATTCGTCATTATCAAAGAGTTATATTACGATTTTATTAGATACACTTACATTTTAAGTGAATAAAGCACGTGCATAGTTTTTTTTTTAAAAAAAAAAATTTTAACGTGAAAAGTACATAGAATACATAATAAAAAAAAATTTAATAACTTTGCCACAAATATTTTTGATTTGTGCAAAATGAATAATTTATTTAATGTTTTAAATTAAATTAAACGTATTATAAGAGAGCTTAACGGAAGATTAAAATTTTTCGAGTGATTGTTCTCATATTTAATACTTTCAACTATTTTTAATTATTTTATACAAAAAAAAAAGTAACCGTTTTTTTTTAATTTTAATATTGTTTATTATAATACAGCAAATATTTATAAAATATATACGTGATCAGTTAATGAAAAAGTGTAAACAATATAAGCAATTACATAAAATAAACTTTAATAAAAGAATTTCCAACTTATTTTACTGGTTCCATGCGTTTGGCGCAACAAATTATGTGCCACATAAAAAAAAATTTTAAGGTGGCTGAAACAAAATATTAATAACATTTCTTTTTTTAACAATTCATTCTTTTACATTCGCTTCTACTTTAAAACGATTAACATCAAACCCTACATCGAAAATCTCCACGTTTTTTTCAACAATATTTCGCATTCAAGTGCATTATTTGTTGAACACAAGTGGCTGAAAATTTTTCAAGTTAAGGGTAATAAGATCATCAAAGCCCTAATTTTCCAAATCGGGATAAATTTGATTTTAATGCATTTCCCGAATTTTTAAAATTGAGGCAATGCTAACCCTTATTTATTTAACTTGAAAATTACAAGTTTAGTTAACAACAAATAAAGTAAATTGATTTAAAGCCGACTCTAAGCCAAATTAATATCATTAATTAAAATGATATCATCTATAAGTAAAACAAATAATGTAAAAACAGCCTTTTAGGACGTCCGCTATCGCTGTATTTAAATGAATTGACTTTACACTTTCCTTTTTTTCTTTTCGTAAAATAATTTTCCTTTAATTAAAAATTGATAAAATATGAAATTCTCAACATTCTCAACTCAAAAACTATTCACACTCGCCACATTATTATTATTTATAACTGCGCCACAATCTTCATTTGCAAGAACTGCGGAAGAATGGAGGTCTCGTACAATTTATCAATTATTAACCGATAGATTTGCTCAAGCACCTGGTCAAGAAAATCCTCAACTTTGTTCAAATAATCAAAATGAATTTGAAATTAGACATTATTGTGGTGGAACTTTTTCAGGAATAATTAGTAAACTCGATTACATAAAAAATATGGTAATTTATTAAATCCTTTTTTTTCGTTATTACACGTTTTAATTTTTATGATATTATTAATTTTTTTTTGTATTTTCTATTTTGAATTTTATAAGGGGTTTAACGCAATTTGGATTAGTCCGGTCGTAAAACAAATGGATAATGAAACTTCAATCGGTGTTGGATGGCACGGATGTAATTTGATTTATTCATTATTATATACAAATTTTTGATTGTTTACAAATTGATTGATTTATTCTTTCATATACTGTAGATTGGACCCAAGATATTTACCAAATTAATCCACATTTTGGTACAGCTGATGATTTAAAAAATCTCGTTAAGGCTGCTCACGATAAAGACATTTGGGTTATGGTCGACGTAGTAGCGTAAGAATTTTTATTATATTTTAATTATACAAGGTTAATTCCAAATCATAAAATAACATTTGTATTATATCTTTAGAAATCATATGGGACCGCAAGAAAAATTACCTCCTAGAACTGATCAATATGTTAAAGCTTATAATCCATTTAATAAGACTGAACATTTTCACGTTTTTTGTCTCATTTCCAATTATGATGATCAAGGAAATGTTGAATACTGTAGTATTGGTTCTGCTGACGATCCATTACCTGGTATGTTAAAAATACGTATAAATATTTATTTTTAAAATTTGTTAATTTCATAATTTCAACCTAAAAAAATTTCTTTTTTTTTTATTACATGAAAGATCTTGACACAGAAAACCCTGCAGTGATTTCTGAACTTAATAATTGGATAAGTTGGTTAACCAGAGAATTTAATTTTGATGGAATACGTATAGATACAGCAAGACATGTACGACAAAATTTTTGGGATGAGTTCACGAAAAGTAGTGGAGTATTTTCTATAGGGGAAATATTAAGTGAAAATTCAGGATATGTAGCATCATATCAAGGATCACATATGGATAGTACATTAGGATATCCATTATACTCTAAATTAATAAGATTATTTACTAATCCTAATGCTAATATGTATGAGTTAAGGGATGTCATAAATAATGATAGAAATTCCTTTAAAGATACTAGAATTTTAGGAAATTTTATTGATAGTCATGATCAAGAGGTAAAGTTTATTTGATAAGATTGTCAAAAAAATTGAAAATTGAAATTAATTTATCTATAATTTATTATAGAGATTCGCTCATAAAACTCAAGATAAAGTTTTATTTCGAAATGCATTAACTTTAGTTTTGTTAATGGATGGTATGTTACATTATTATTTCAATTTAAATTGATTTTTTTTTTCTTTTCGTTCTTTATTTTAATTTTATTTACCCTTTTTTTTACATATAGGAATTCCAATAATATATCAAGGAGTGGAACAAGATTTCACAGGGGCTCCAACAGGAAATGATCCTTTTAATCGTGAAGCACTTTGGCCAACATCATACTCTGAAACATCTCCAACATATCAATTTATCGCCAACATTAATGCACTTCGTAAAGTGGTATCTCCATCATATTATACTTCACTCTCAATAGAAGCATGGATAGATGAACATGTTTACGCTTTTATTAAAGAGAAAGCATTAATCATTACATCTAATTATGGTGGAAATAATCCAAATAGAGATTTAGTTATACAAGGAAATGGAGTATGGTCAACTGGTGAAGTATTGGTTAATATTTTAAAATGTGAAGAAAAAATTACTATTGATGGTTCATCAAATGTACCAGTTAAAATTGATGGTGAACCAAAAGTACTTTATCCTGAAAATAATTTGAAAGGTAGTCGTATTTGTGGTTTGTAATATAAAATAATGAAAGAGATGATGATAATAATATAACTTTGATATATATATATATATTTTTGTTAATTAAAAAATTTCTCTTAAATAAACTAATAATAATATTAATAATATACAGTATAAATGTAATATGAAATTATTTTCACCATAAAAAATTGCAATTGCAAAAAGTAAAAAAGTTCATCATTCTCAAATAATTATTTTTCTATTCCTTCAAAAAAAAGGGATTGGTTAAATAAATAATATAAATAATTCTACATAAAAAAAAAGAATAGAAAAACTTAAAAAAGGAAAATTTTCAATGCCGAAACTAGTCATTGCAAACTTTAACAAACGTATAAGTTTAAACATTTATGTTAAATGTGACGTAATGACGACATTGATTTTTTTCATTAATAAACTATTTTAAAGATTGATGAATTCTCTCTGAAGAAAACAGCATGAGCGAAAATTTTTATTAAACTTAGAAGTCTTCAAATGCTACTTGATTATTGAATCACAAAAGGGCGCGGTAAAAATAATAGTAAACAAGAATTACATTACTATTACATTACTTATTGCAGTAGTTTTTACTTATTAGTTTATAACTTGTATTAATTATAGTACTACTTACTACAATCAATTATAAAATAAGGTAAGAAATTCTTCTTATAATTTTATTTTGGAACATGAATTTAAAATTTTGATGCTACCTTTGAAGAATTATTAAGCATCTCCATCACTATTATAATCAGAACGCAGTTTCAAGAAAACATAAACGCTTTTTTTTTTAATTAAAGAATAATATTGCCTGATTTAATTAAGACTCAAATGTAATGTAGTCTTTACAAAATAAAAAATACTTGCACTTTATCTTTGAATTTCAAAAAAAAAAGGCTCGTTATTATATGTTAAAATATTGAACCCACATAATCTTTTATTCATTATTAGATATTTCACAATAAAATTTTTATAAGATTATTGCTAAACTTATAATCACGTAGGCAAATCAAGAATACCTTATAAAAATATGACGATACGGAGTCTATTAGCAGTTAGCCGACCAAAATTTATCGGTTAATTAGACTTTTATATTAAACATGCGAGAATTTAATCTAAATATTAACACCTAATCAGAAAAAGTTTTATCATTATATCTTTCGATATAAATTATTTATTGTTCAGCTAATTTAAAAAAATTTTTATGTCTTAATACATATAATATTTAATGTTTATTTTAAGTGGATAATATTTTTATTAAAGATGTTTTCAACTTATGATTTTTTTGAAATTATTAAAAAATGCTTTTTTGCAAAATTTTAGAATTTTACGTTTAATCGTAAGATATAATAAATAAAAAATAAAAGAAAAGTTTATTCTATACGTTCTTTACAAGATGATATTTAACGTTATTTAAGGTAAGTCTGACTACGATTAGATCACTCAGAATTTTCACAATATGACAGTTGTAATACGCTCTTCTGTCATATTAACTATTGGAATTTGTCAACATTCATTTTGCGTAAGTGCGTATAAAAAAAAAATAATTCTAAATTTGAAGTTACACAAATAAAAAAATAACTGAATCTATAAAAAAAACATCTATAAAATAAGAATAATAAAATTTAGTCCAATTAAATATTTAGTTATTCATTTGCATTATCTTCATCGCATTCGTCTACAAATAAATTGATAATATTAATTTATATTTAAGAACGGACATTGTAAATACATGATAAATGAGACTACCTTCCGAACTAGGAACTTCTAAGTCGATTATTTGTGAATCTTGACACTCTGTTAAATAATAATTAGTAATTATAATATTATTATTACTTCTTAAAATAAGAACTGAAATATGATTAATTAATACCTTTATTATTATCCCCTTCATCATTCAGGTATGAAGTAATAATAGAAGAATTAATGGGTTTTGATAAATTACTAAATGTAAATAATCTACTAGTGTAAATAGCATCAGAATTCTTTTCATATGAAATTGAAATTTTTGGTATCTCTTTATCAGCTTCTTCAAAATCGACCCTAACTTCTTCAGCATAGAAATTTCTTATCATTCCTTCCTTTTTTTCAGTATTTTCCCAAGAAGATATTGTCTCTGCCAATTCTTTCGCTGTCAGCCTTTGATCTGGAATAGCATTCATACATCTATAAGCTAATTTCTTGTAAACTTCAGGAGTTCCTTTTCCAAATTCTGGTCTGAGTCCATTGCATATTTTTAATGCTAATCCAACATTGTGTTTTCTTTCGTAAAAAGGTGGTTTTCCAGATGATACTTCAGTCATAATTATACCAAAACTATAAATATCAGACCACATTTTATATTGTTCCTTATTTAATACTTCTGGAGCAATATATGGCAATACACCACATACTTTATCATTTTCTTTTTGTTTGTATGATGGCCCTGATAGTCCAAAATCTGAAATATAAGAAACTTTGGACCCTAATTTATCATTATAAATTTGTAATATATTTCCACTATGAAAATCCTTATGGCAATATCCTAATTTGTGTAAATTATAAAGATCGTATGATAATTTATATAAGGACAAAATTTTATCTATCCATAAAGTACTATTGAAATCATCTAAAAGAAAGCTTCTTAAATTTCCCTTTTCTGAAAATTCAATAATCATGATAAGCTCCTTGGTCTTCGGATCTTTTGTCATTCCATAAAATTTCAAACAAATATTATTTAATCGTTCATTATATTTCCAATGTATTTTTAGCTATAGTAATACAAATTAGAAAAAAGCTTATAAAATATATTAACAAAATAAAAATTGATATAAAACTACTATACCTCATTTAAATATTCAGCTGAAATATTTTGTGATTCATTTAATTTTTTCAAAGCAACTTTTATAGGTTCAGATTCTCTTTTTTCCCAACTTCCATCATCTTGTCTTTCATATTTTGCCTTACCATTAATCCATATTGCAGAATAAACTTTAGAAAATCCACCTTCACCAATTGGTTTTATGTCTTTAAATCTATCAAATGGTACCCACTCAAGAAATAATGGATACTTATCATTTTCATCATTTTCATCATCAGAAATATTATATTTTGCATTATAAATCGTATCCATAATGAAAACATCAATAATATGGTTTTCACTAGTCCATCCTTCAATTATGCAATGAGGAACACATTCTCTGCACCATAATGTATAAGGTGGATTATAACAATCTCCATGATGATTGTTTACTGGATTGAATTTTCATCAATTTATTAAATTCAGATATTAAATGAAAATTAGTAATTAAATCTTATTATTTGATAGTAAAAAAATCTGAAATATGATTCATACCTTTATTGCTACCTTTATCATTTAAATACGAAGTAATAACATGTGAATTAATGGGTTTTGATAGATTGCTAAATGTGAATACCCTACTAGTGTAAATAGCATCAGGATTCTTTTCATATGAAGTTGAAATATTTGGTATCTCTTTATCAGCTACATCAAAAATAGCTTTAATTTCTTTTCTTTGATAACCAAATTTTTCTTTAACTTTTTTCTTAAAAGTGTTATCATGAGAGTTAAACCAAAACGCCAATATCTTAGTTAATTCAGTCGCTGTTGGCCTTTGATTTGGAATAGCATTCATGCATCTATGAGCTAATTTCTTGTAAATTTCGGGAGTTCCTTTTCCTAATTCTGGTCTGAGTCCGTTACATATTTCTAATGCTAAGTTAATATCATGTTTTCGATTACAAAAAGGTGGTTTTCCAGATGATATTTCTGCCATAATTACACCAAAACTATAGATATCAGAAGATAATGCATATGGTTCTCTATTTAATACTTCCGGTGCAATATATGGCAACACACCACATACTTTATCATCTACCTTTTGTTTATATGATGGACCTGATAATCCAAAATCCGAAATATAAAAAATATGATCCTTATCATACTCATCATCATCTTCATCATCATCTTCATAATACTCCTGTAATATATTTCCACTATGGAAATTTTTATGAAAAAATTCTAAATCGTGTAATTCTTTAAGAACATTTGATAATTTGAATAAGTAATTAATTTTATCTTCCCATAAAATCTTGTTAAAATCATTTAAAAGAATAGTTTTTAAATTTCCCTTTGAAAATTTAATAATTAACATAAATTCCTTGGTTTCCGGGTCTTTTGTCATTCCATAAAATTTTAAAGCATCACTTCGTAAATTCCAATATGTTTTAAGCTATAATTGAATTGGAAATAGGTCAAAAGTATAACAGTACAAAATATCACTTATCGTAAATCAAAAAAATAAAAACTTACTTTATTTATATATTCGATTGATATATTCTGTGATCCATTTAATCTTTTTATAGCAACTTTCATAGGATTAGATTCTTCTTTTTTCCAACTTCCATCATCTTGTTTATCATATTTTGCTCTACCATCAATCCATGTTGCAGAATATACTTTAGCAAATCCCCCTTCGCCAATTTGTTTTATATTTTCAAATCTTTCAAATGGTACCCATTCAAGAAATAATGGATAATCAGCATCACCACTACAATCATAAATATAATCATTACCATCACTATAATCAACATCTCTATGATCATCACCATAATCACTACTGTCATAACCACTATAACGATAGTGTTTATGATATCTTGCATTATAAATCGTTTCTTTGATAAATTTATCAATATCACTATTTTCACTGGTCCATCCTTCAATTATGCAACAAGGAACACATTTATTACACCATAGTTTTTCATATTGTGGTTTATAACAATTTTCATGATTGTGTGACGGATTAGGATTTTTATCAAAGATATTTACTTTATTAAATTCAGATTCTATTGGGATTTGAGTTTCGTTCTTTTTATCATTATTATTCATTTTAAAATTTTATATTATGGTGGATATTTTTTTTTTTTTTTTATAATAGCTCGGCGTTGTTTTAATACTTTGTAAAATCAATGAGGATAAAAAGGAATTATATTGGCAAACAAACTGGCGTAAAAAAAATCACATACCCAACGTATCACATTATCAATATGGGAGTTAATAAGAACAATTACGGTAATATAAAGAGTGACAAACGGACTGGCGTAAAAAATCATGTGCCCATATGCTTGTAGGGATTGGAATCGATTCTACTAAAATCGAATCTATCGAAAATCGATAAGAATCGATTTTCAATCGATTATCGAAAAAAAAATCGAATCTATTATGTTTGTGATAACTTTGTCCAAGTTCATAGTATCAGCGCGATTACAAGTAATGTAACCCTTAGATAAATAGCTTAACCTAAAAAAAAAATATAAAAAAGTTAGTTTATAATGAGTTAAATAAATTTAAATTCTGGCCGGCATTATGAATTTGGCCCGAATTATGCTATTAGTTTAAATTCTAAATTTTGAAAAAAGTAAAATTTCTTTTTGACAAATGAACGCAATAAATAAATTAACAAGTATAAAACCACAAAAAAAAAAATAAATAAATAAATATCATGATAATAAATATTAAACATAAACATAAATGCATATATATACACATAAAATTATAGTAATGTACAGTA